>OX465295.1:39675126-39915126 GCA_949987735.1 Leucophora obtusa
TTGTTAATTTTTTGGGTTTTTTTAATTTTTCCCTTTTTTAAATTTAGCATTTTTTATTTGCAATTTTTTCCAATTTTGGGAATTTTTTAAATTTCAAAGATTTTTTAGATTTTGTCGATTTTTTAAATTTTTTCGTTTTTTCAATTTTAGCGTTTATTTATTTGGCGATTTTTCTTAAATTTTTGCGTTTTTTTTTTAATTTGGACAATATTTTTTTCCAATTTGGGTAATTTTTTTTTTTCAATTTCGAAGACTTTAATTTATGCGATTTTTTTCCACTTGCCGATTTTAAAATTTTGACTTTTTTTAAATTTTAGCGATTTTTTTATTTCGCCGTTTTTTTATTTGGTGTTTTTTTTTGCAACTTTAGCTATTTTGAAGTTTTTTTTTAATTTTGAAGATTTTTTAAAATTTTTGGCAATTTTTTTTTATTTTAACGATTTTTTAATATTTTTGGCGTTTTCTTCCATTTTTACTTTTCTTAATTTTTGCGATTTTTTTATTTTGGCGTTTTTTCAATTTTAGATATTTTTTTTTTAATTTGGCGATTTTTAAATTTTGGCGATTCTATTAATTTTTTACATTTTTCAAAATTTTTCGATTTTTTTATATCACTTTTGGCGGTTTTGTTTTTTAATTTGGCGATTTTCTCTTATAGCCTACACCACTCTAGTATTCCGTCCCTACGTCTACGTCCATGTAAAATGAACGAACCTTCACTCAAAATATTTTGTAGTTTAAATTAACTGAAAATGTAATTTAAAATAAATGAAAAACACTTGAAACCCGGTCTACTGACTTTTCATTTAAATCAAAAGAACTTTTCATTTATTTTTAAATGTTAATAAATTAACTACAAAATCCTTAAAAAAATAATGATTTTTCATTTATATTTTTTTAACTTTCAGAAAATTAACTACAAAATCCGTAAGAATAAATGATATTTAGTTTGTTTCGTTTTTTGAACTGACCTAGAGACCCAAAAAGGTTTCTTTTTTTAACAAAACATTTTAAATGAAAATATTAACTGTAAGAGACAATCCGTATTTATTTATATATAGTTTATTTTTTTAAAAAAGAACAAAAAATGTTGAAAAATATATTTCTTTTCTTTTGAACTGTATAATCATTTAAAAATAAATGTACCGATAACTTTTTAAATAAACTAAAGTCAGTTACTGTAATAATATTTTCAGTGTAGCAATGAATTGGTTCAAAACGTTTTTGAGTGTCATTTTTTGAGATCAGTTTTTTTTAATTTTGGCGATTTTTTTTTTAATTTTGACATTTTTGTAAATTTTGGGGGTTTTTTAAATTACGGCATTTTTTATTTTAATTTTAAAGATTTTTTAATATTTAAATTGTTTTGGTTTTTTTAAGTCTTTCTAATTTTTGAGGCTTTTTTAATTTTGATTTTTTTTTTACTAATTTTATTGATTTTTTTGTTTTACCGTTTTTTTTAATATAACGATTTTTTAAATTTTGCCGTTTTTATTTTTTTAATTGTTTCTTTTTGTAATTTTGCCGTCTTTAAATTTAAGATTTTTTTTTCATTTGAAGATTTTTTTTTCAGTTTTGGAGATTTTTTTTCTATTTGGTGATTTTTAATTTAAGATTTTTTTTTTTCATTTTGAAGATTTTTTTTTCAGTTTTGGAGATTTTTTTTCTATTTGGTGATTTTTAAAATTTTGGCGTCTTTTTAAATTTTAGCGTTTTTTATTTTGTAGTTGTTTATTTGGTAATTTTTTGCAACTTTTGCGATTTTGTTGATTTTTTTCCAGTTTTGGAGATTTTTTTAAATTTTGAAGATTTCGTTTTTTCAAGTTCAGTGATTTTTTTAATTTCAGCGATTTTTTCCATTTTGACTTTTTTTTAATTTTTACAATTTCTTTTTTTTTTTTTTTTTAAATTTTGGCGTTTCAATTTTAGCATTTTTTTTTTATTTTAGGGTTGTTTTAATTTGTCGATTTTTTTTTAAATTTTGCTGTTTTTCAATTTAATTTTTTTTTTAATTTTGTCGACTTTCTTTATATTAGTTTAGGATTTTTTCTAATTTCTGGGCAGTGACAAATAAAGAAACTGCAAAAACCTGCTTTAAAACACTGTTGTCGACACTGCGTTTATCTGTTTTAGGCTTTAAAATTTGTAGTGTATTTCAAAAATCACTGCAGTAGGATATGTTTAAGAAACAACGAGTGCATGTATTTTAATAAATGAAATTTTTAAAACTCCGTTGCGGATTATTTTTTATGCCATACCATAAAGTTGTGAAATTTATGTCGACTGGTCTTCCTGAACCTTTAAATCATGAGTTTTTACATTTGTATATGATAAACAAGTTTTTTTTGTCTTACTATTTGCTAAAGTTGTTCAATTTTTTCGGCAACGTATTCTCGTTTTTCTTTATTTTTTCTTTGGTAGCACAATATTTTACAACAAATTGTAGGAATTGTACAAAGTAACACTTTTTTTAATTAATTGCCAAAATGTTGTAAAAGTCATCGTCATACAACCAACTCACGACTATTCTGAATGACTACTTGTAGTTTTTATTGGTTGGTTGCTGCTACTTTTTGAATTGCTACTAGTTTTGCTGCTTCTGCTGTTTCTTGAAGTGACTTTTAAGACCAGTAGTTGTTTTTTTTATTTTTATTTTTTATTTTTTTTTTACAATTTACACTCGTTTGGTAGAAATAACCAAATCATTTTTTTCGTTCAGTTAGCTTTTTTCGAAAACAAGAGCATGACTTGGTTGGGCAGCAAATAGCAGCCATGAAGTAAGACAAAAAGAAGAAGATACATTTTAACATGATGTTTGTTTTATTTCTTTATTCGTTTATTTTGTACTATTTTTAATTTTGTACCGTTGTATCTTTGCAAATTGTCGAAATTGTTGACATTGTGTTAAAAGAGTTGTGTTCAAGGGTCAACATAAAGTTGCAGGAGAAAAAAAAGATCTTTCATTAATTTTTTTTTGTAATTTTTTGTGGAGTCAAAAGTTTAAATTTACAAGTGGACTAATGGAATAAATTTTTAAATTGAATCTTTAAAGGAATATATTACACTCAGAGAACTTCTGAAGTCAAAATTTGTTTAGTTGTTTAAGTCGTATTTCAGCAGAGCTACAAAAAACTGCAATCAATTTGGATTGCAATCAAAATGATTTCAAACAAACCGATTTCATTCTTTAATTTCAAAATGATTCCAGATTTCAAAATGAAATCTTGTCAAAATTGCAATACTTTATGATTGCAATCATTTTGAAATAATTTTTTTTAGAAATAGAATGCAATTAATTGAACTAATTGAAAATTCGATTGCAATAATTTTTTTGTTGAAATCATGCGATTTCAATCAATTCTCCTGAAATCACAACTATAGTGAAAGTCCAAAGAAATTATATACACTTGGAATCTAGCGATTCCCAGGAATTATTTTTTATGAAACAATCACAGGGTGATCCACATCACATGGATCAATCGGAAGCTTTGCAAATCCTCGCCTATTTGTATTATTGGGGTGTTTTAATACTCCCAAACAACAAAAATATTGTAGGTTTGAGGTTAAGAAGAAGAATAAACATTTTTTTTCAAAGCTATAAACACATTATTAATCTGTAAATCAGACTAGACCTAGTTTCTGCCTTTTTTCTTTTGGACAGGCGTCATCAGTGATTTTTGTTCTGTTTTGTTCTACCTTGCTTAGTTTTCGAGATACGGGCCATTTAAAACTATTCGAAAACTAAGCGAGATAGAGCAAAACGGACACAATTTTTGCAAGTTTTGGATTAAGGGGGGACATGACATTGGCCGTTTTTTGAAAGCGACGTTTTTTTTTAAATTTTGTATTTTAGTAAATATTCTTAAGATTCTAAGAATAAAAATTTTATGGAAAAATTCCTACGGGTTCAAAAGTTACAGCCGGATTAGTGAGAGCGCATTTTTAATTTTCGCGCTACCTACGTACCTTTTTTTTCTTTGTTCACAAACTTTGAACGCGTTTATCTCAAAACCATGTTTTTCGTACTGGATAAGGCACTAGCCGCAACGAAATTGACGATTTTTTTTTTTAACTTGATTCGCTATCGTATGACACGAGCTTTTTTTAAAATTTTTTTTTTTCGATTTTTAAAGTCAATATTTATTTCGAAAAAACATACTTTCAAACATCACCAAAAATCAGGGACGTAACAGTTATAACTTTTATTCAAAAAAGTGATTGTTTTACAATTATTTCTTGTTTGAGTATTTTTAATTTTCGGTTTATTTGCTCTGTTTGATTTTTATTTTTAATTCAAACAAAAACAATCCAAACACGATTTTAATTTTTTCAAAAATAATAAAAGTTATTTTGTGATTTTTTTTTCTTTATCAAAAAATAACAATTAAGAATATAAATCAAAAGCCATAGAACCAATGACTTCACCAATTATAATATCCTGATGATGTCAACTAGTGTTAATAAAAGATTGAACAGTGATTTAAAGTGAGTAAATATTTATATTCCAGCAACTTCGGGCATTCAATTTAGGTCAATTTTTAATTTTTATTTTATTATCAAATAAAAAAGTTAGTTCTTAATTTTTTCAAAAAAATCATTCTGTAACTTTTATAAAAAGTTTTAAAATAAAAATCAAAAAACAACAGAAATTTATAGAGTAAAATTATAAAAATTGAAAAAATTAAAATCTTTGCCAAACTTTGTGATTTTTTTGTGCAATATGATTTATAAAATATAGTGCATTATTGAAATATTATAATTAAATAAATTTGGGTGGTGACTTTTTTAGAAATATAACAGTTATTTTGGGTCTCTGCCAAAAATTGAAAAAAAATTTAAAAGAAAAAAGCTCGTGTCATACGATAACCAATTTTGTTAAGATTTAAAATAGTCATTTTTTTCCAGATCGCACAATTTTTGCGACTCCCAGCGCTGCAATCACGAGGCCCCGCTTTTTTCTCTGCCGCCAGTTTGGAGCTCTATAAAACCATGTTGGAGTGAAAAATATATTTTTTTTAATTTTTTTTTCTTGTAATTTGTTCAATTCTCTACAATAATAAAAAAAATTTTTGGAAAAATATTTGTTTTTGACAAAAAAATTTCTATTTTGCCGAAAGTAGGGGTCGCCATTTTACATTATTCATTATAGTTTCGGCAATTACAGTCGGATATTAAATTGTAATACATCGGTTTTTTTGCCTCGAGGAGACCAATGAAAAAAAAAATTTTAAATGCGACCCCTACGTTCGGCAACAAAAAAAATTCTGCTGGATTTATCGAAAAACTTCCTTATCAAAAGTTTAATGATTTTTTGTGAGTTTTAATTTTCTGACATTATGGTGGTATATTAGGGTGGTAGCACTGAGATCTGGTGCGTAAATAGTGGAACGGCATAATTGAAGTCAATGATCCTTAGAGCAAAACATTGGTCCCCTCGAAAGAAAAACATCGATGTATCATACTTTAAGATCCGACTGTAAATGCCAAAGATATAAGGAAAAATGTAAAATAGAGTACCCTACGTTCGGCAAAAAAAATTTTTTTTCTTTAAATCTCCTTGCAAAAATAATTTAGATTGGACGGTGTACGGCGAACTTTTTTTTTTGAGGTACGGTCTAGTGTGTAGTCTCAATAGCAAAATTGCATGAATTCGGCTACGGTACCTCATCCACTTTTTATCTGGTTACAATTTCTAAACGACTCTGTGCTCATACTACTAATTGTATCCAACGCTATTTTTTGTTATAGTGATGGTTGGCAACACTAAAAACCAAACACACAAAGTCAGATAAAAATTAACGTTAAGACGCTGCTGCAAATATATTTTGGCGCTGTCGATAAATGTGTTGCTAACGTCACCATATTCCATGTTCATCATGTGCCGGATAGTTAACGGCGCTACCTTAGTCTTTTCAAATGACAGAGTTAAACTTCTAACTGTCAAATTAAGCTTTTAACTGTCAAAAAATGCATGTGTAATCATTGAAGGTTAAAAAGTTGCATTAACTTGGATTAAAACGCTTATTCCCATTCCGTATAATAATAGAAAAAAGTACTTAAAAATTTAAATTAAAACCTCTAAAAATTATTTAATAACCACCATTTGGAAAAAACTTCTGAATTTAGCAGATTATTTTTGCTATATATTAGTAAGAAACGAAAAGCAAAAGTAAAATTATTAAATATGCAGAATTTTAGTTTTATTAGAGTTAAATTTTAGTTAATTGAAAATAACAACTCAACCTGCTAAAATTAGCGAAAATTTTGTTATGTAATTGGTAGACTAAAAAATGACGAAAAATTTTTGATTTTTCAAAGATTTTTTTCTTTTGATTTTTGTTTTAATAAAAATAAAAATCTAGCCTTCTGAAATCAGCTGTTTACTATTTTTTGTTAGCAAATATTTCTGTTGATTTTAGCAGGATATAGCAGTCTATCCATTTAACTTAAAAATTACATAAATTCTGTGGATATACAAACAGCTGATTTTTTGTTATTTTAAGTCTACCAATAATTAGCAAAATTTTCTTTACATTTTACAGTATAATTTGTCATTTTCAATTTACTAAAAGTTAACTCAAATATAACTAAAATTCTGTAAATTTAAAAGTTTTTTTTTTGCTGTTCTTATTTTACTAGTATTTGGGAAAAAATCTGCTAATTTCAGCAGCTTTTTCTGCAAGCTAATTATACCCTACACCACTATGTGGTCAGGATATTATAAGTTTGTGCTGATGTTTGTAACACCAAAAATATTGGTCCTAGACCCACCTTATAGTATACCGATCGGCTTAGAATTTTTTTTTATTTCATTTTAACGATGTCGATGTCCGTCTGTCTGTCCATGCATTCTTGTGCGCACTCTACAGGTCGCAAATATTAAGATATTTTGATGAAACTTGGTACACCGACTTATGTCGGCCCAAGGACGACGCCTATTTTGGTAAACATCGGTCCATGTTTAGACCTAGTGCCCATATAAGGGTCCTAACAAAATTATACTGTTTATACGCTCCAGGTCGTAAATATTAAGATATTTTGATGAAATTTGGTACACCGACCTATTTCAGCCCAAGGATGAAGCCTATTGATTTTGGTGAACATTGGTCCATGTTTAGACCTAGTGCCCATATAAGGGTCCCCCCTAAAATTGGCTTGGTTACAAACTGCAGGTCGCAAATATTAAGATATTTTAATGAAATTTGGTGCGCTGACTCACATTATAGAAAATTTTGACACAAGCCCCATTTTAACCCATTCGAATTTCGGATCCAAACATTAGTTGGCTTTTAACCAGACTGGTGTAGGGTATTGTATAGTCGGCATGCCCGACTTTAACCTTTTTACTCGTTTTTAACTCATTTTTAGTAGATTTTTCTGTGGTTTTTCAGGTTTAATTCTATGAGTGTATGAATTCATTCAATGGCTTCCTCTTTGGTTTTTCATACATAGTGAATAAAACTCTCTCATGAATTCATTCCTTTTAATATTATTATTAATTTGAATCACTAAATATGTTATAAATTGAATTCTGCTACAGAGTGGCTGAAAATATTTTCTTGCATGCATTTTGTAAAAGAATAAAATAAATGTTTGTGGTGTTAATTCTTGTTGGCATCTTTATTAATTACCTTTCGTTAAGTCTATGATTTGTGTCTAAGATAAGAAATTGTCCCAAAAATATGCCGCGTTTTTATTCAATTTGGGATTATCTACTGGAGTGTTGCCAGACTTATTAAAAAATACATAGCTAAGATCTTTTACAAATTGAATTATGTGACAATTTCGATCAGCCAATTTGTAAAAGACTAGAATTAATAAAAAAATTAATCATTCAAGTTGATTACAATGAATTCTATGAATTATATTAAACAAAACAAAATGAAAAAGAAAAGTAAAGTAAAACAAATTAAAAAATATAAAATCTGGCGAAACTGTTGGCGTTCCGACCACTTCAGGCAAAAAAACATTGTAGAAGATGAACCCGAAGAAACTGAACCAATCTCCGAACTATCGCAGATTCCTTACATTTTCACTTACAACTTTTCAACTGCTGGATGCATTCGGGATTTAATTTTTTGCCCAATTCCATAATATAGTTATGAGGGCAGTTCTAAATGTTCTTAGCCTAACCATGAAAAACAAGAGCTAGATTTTTAAAATTATTTTATTTTCCAGAAATTCTATCCCTTGATTAAAATAATTTTCTTGAAGCTCCTCATAATGATCGTTTACAGTTGCCATTGCATCTTCATTCGAGGTAAAACGTTTGCCAGCAAGGAATTTTTTTTAAATCAGATCAGAGAAATGATGAGAAATGAGAGATTTTCATTAATTTTTGGTCAACTGTTAACAAATGCGGCACCCATCTTGCAGAAACCTCTTCATCTGTAATTATTGATGCAAAACTAAATGCACTGGATTATTTGAGATGTCTATGACATTATCTATTTCCCGCCCTTTCACTCGGCAATCGTCTAATACTATATCATGGACTTTAGCTATGATTTCTGGCGTTGTTGCACGTCCAGCAACTGTTGCATATGAAGGAGCACATTCACCTAACACATTCACCATATCGTTATGAATTTCTTGTCCCGATAAACCTTTCTTATGTAAATATTTAATCACACCACGAATTTCTAATTTTTCCATTACAAAAAATTACTGAAGCGCCTTTTTTGAACACCTGTTACTATACGAATGAGTTGACAGATCGAAATGAAATTTAACATGTGTTTATATGACGGATGAAAGTTTCCATTATACAAAGCTTTTTGCTGTTTATACCGCCATCTCTATGTCAGGCTAAGAACATTTCCTAATGCCCTCGTATTAGTTATTAATTATTTTTTTATTATTATTAGTTGTTAATTATTTTCTTCTATTAGTATTATTATTAGTTATTGATTAGTTCATTCTTTCTCATATCTTTAAATATATATTTCATTTATAAAAGCTGTGTTTCCACTTTAGCTTGATTAAAAACAAAAAAAAAAAAAGTTTTCCATTTTTCATTATATCTATTTAAATCAAGGAATTAATGAATGATACTGATATTTAAATATTTAAAACAAATTGTTTTTATAGCAATGATTGATAAGGGTTATTTAACCTTTAAACAATTTTTCAAGTATTCCTTTTTTACATTTTACCTTTCAGGGAAAGAATAATATAAATATTTTTTTCCATTTTTTTTTTATTCACTTTACGTTTTTTTAATACCTGATATTCATTGAAAACACTTTGTAATTCATCTACTTTAAATCTCTTGTCTTCGAATTTTCCTTTTCATTATTATTTTTTGTTGAGTTTAAAACAAAAATTCCCATTGCATGACACCTTAAAAGTCAATTAGCCGTTGTATACGGTTGACTAGTTTAGTTGATGATTATTTGGTTAGTTTGGTTTAAATTTCAATTTAATTGAAAATGGGGTCTTCTTCTTTGAAACGTAAATGAAGAAATTCTTTTTCTTTTTTTTTTTAGTAATCAAAACACGTAAAGAGGAATAATTATATTGAAGAATTAAGAAACTATAAAAAGTTCTTAGAAAAAAAGAATACTTTTCTTCCCAGCAAAACTTAGATAATGGATGCGATATATTTATGCATTGCCAGACAGAGAAAACAGATTTATTGTGACAACCGAATTTGTTGCCAATCGAATGGTTCTGAATTATTCTTGATACGCCTGAAATTCCGTTGCCACATTCAAATTAGTTCTGTCGCAGTTGGTTTTCTGTTGTCACTACTGAAAAACTCGGCTACCACAAGCGAATCATTCGATTGGCTAAAATTGCGATTGTCAGCATCGAATCTGTTTTCTGGATGTATGTAATGATAACTCGTTACCTGCATTGATTACTTATTGCATTATTTATAAAATGTGAAATAATAATGAAAGAATTTTTGAAAATATAATTTTAGTTGTGCTTTTTGCAAGCAAGGTGTTTATTTTCGACGTCACTAACGAAAAAGAGAAGCAAAACAATTTATTTATATTCAAATGTTTAAGGCAGGAGTCTGACAGGCTCCTGAATTGCGGCAATACCTGTTTTTAACGCAACATATGGCGCCGACTGCTTTTATTTTTGGAAATTCTGCTCTGTTCAGTGAGGAGGAGTGTTGCCCGAAAAGATTTAGCTCATTCCCATTTTTAAATTTTAAATCCCCAATGTTTTACCCAATTCATTTTATTTTAAACAAAAAACCAAATTTAAAAGAAAAAAATAAAAGAAAATTCTACACAATTTTCACACGAAACTCATTACGGTGGAAAATCTTTTTTTTTCAAAAATTTGTTTAGTAAATTTTAGGGCTTGTAAACTATTTTGAACATTAAGTTTGCATAAGTCGACTTTACACGATTTAAAAGTTCCATAAGAGGTTATATGAAAACCCCTGGTACTCTTTTAACCTACACAAAACTTATTTTTTCTGAGTCCTTTGTATGTAGCAACTTCAATATTTTGAAAACAGAAAATTTTTGGATTATTGAGCTGGTTGCTTTTCGTTATTTCAAGCTTTATAAATATTTAGAGAACATTTCTTCAATAACTCAAATATTTTACAGAAATTTTTAAATACTTTAACAGACCCAATTTTATCGACTATAATTTAAAATAATACGCATATAATTTATCCGATAAGTCTTCTTATTTTCGGCCTAAAACTAAGGAGTGAGATCATAAAAATGTTAACACACATTTTTGCCTATAACTTTGGTTTAAAGCTTCTCATATATTTTTTTTTTCGGCAGTTTACATTTTAAAAATATGTCAATTAATAAATAAATTTACATCATGAGTTTTAGTTTGCAATTTTTTCCAGAATGGACGATGGAAGAAAATTGCGTTCAAAAATAATTAAATATTTTTAACAAAACCAAACGTGGACATACAAAAAAATTGCCAAAGAAACTAATGTATGCCGCCAAACAGTTTCAAAAGTGGTAAAAAGGTATCTGGAACACCTAACAATTGAAAAGAAGCCGGGAACGGAACAACGACTGGTTATCATAACATTGGTAAGGCATATAAAGTTAAAAGCATCCTTAAGAGAGTCCTAACACATCTGGCAGAAAAACAGCTCGGTTAGCCCAATGCTCGGATTTTTTTATTCGTAAAGTGAAACGTAAGGCAGGACTAAAGTCCTACAAAGTCCAAAAAATTCCCGATAGAAGGCCAAAACCAGAGCTCGAAAATTGAAATCAAATTTTATACAAAAATACAACTTTTATGTAATGCACGACAAAACTTATGTCCTGGCTAATTTTTCGCAGCTCCCTGGTCAAGAATTTTATGTTTCCGATGTTCGAGGAAATGTTGCGGAAAATTTTAGGTCGAAAAAGCAAACGAAATTCCCTAAAAATTCCTTGTATGGCAAGCCATATGTAGCTGCGGCCAAAGAAGCCAGTCATTTGTGACATCTGGCTCTATAAACAGCGAAATTTATATCAAGGAGTGTTTGCAAAAGAGACTTCTTCCATTTTTGAGTCAGCACAATGTATCCACTTACTTTTGGCCCGATTTAGCATCTTGTCACTACAGCAAGAAAGCGCTGGAGTGTTATAATGATAATAATGTGGTTTTTGTACCAAGAGAGGCAAATCCAACAAACTGCCCGGAGCTCAGGCCAGTGGAGAGATATTGGACTCTTGTTAAAAGAGAATTAAAGGGCACGAAAAAGGTCTCCCAGGACATGCAAGATTTCAAACGTAAATGGATCACCTGCTCTAAAAAGGCGACAGAAACTACCGTAAAATCCATAATGGGAGGGCTTCCGGAAAAAGTGGATAACTTTGTTCGTAGTGGTTAGAATTCCATGCGGTTGTTTTGTTTGATTTTGTATTAAATTTCATTTAATAAAAATTTGGTTTAAAGTCTTAAAATTCAGTGGTTTGTTTTTTATTTAACTTTATGTGTGTTAACATTTTTATGATCTCACTCCTTAAATCTTTTAAAATTTACAATTTTTTAATCTGTCCCCAAACCGCAGTCGAAATCTCTAATTTGAGCCCAAATCCCCTTACCTGACATCTCTGTTAAAACCTCATTTGAGAAAATAAAATCGTCCTTTGACAAAATTTCCCAAAATGAAATCCTCCTTCGACAAAATTTCCAAAATGTTCCTACATTTTAGCGTCATCTACAGTTTGTTTAAAAAGTTATCGATATCACATCTCTATATTAGATATCTCTGGTTATAGGTTTGGTGGGATTTTGTTCTTGGCTTAAAATCACAGCTACTAAGTTCGTATCCAAATGCTATGGGTGTGAGGGAGTAGAGTTCTCGGCATACAATCAGGGACCCCTAGCTCGAATCCTAGCGCGACAACTAGAAGTGTTCAGCGATATACTTATGCTGAATTTTCAATATATTTTAAGAGAGTTCCGATTGGGGTAATTTTTTTCGTTTGTACAATATATAAAAGTTACTGATATGAAATTTGGTGGCGAGTGGATAAGGAAAATTTGCGCCGGAAATGGATTGAAGATTTAAGTTCTTTAGAACTTTTTTAAATTTTTTAGAAAATTTTGTTCTGGATTTGTGTATATTCTTAAACCAAATGATTACAGAACCGAAATCTATGCCAAAAAGATATAGAAATCCAATATCGGTTGGAAAATATTCATGGTTTTACAGATTCCCCAGGCCATTAATGTATCACCGAATTTAGAGAAACGGCGATTTTTTGCTATATTTTGTTCGTAAGGTTAAAATGTGTTTACTGTTACTGAGAATCTAAAAGGATTTTGACTCATATCATAAGGATTATATTCTGAAAATTTTTACTAAAATCAGCCATTTGGATATTTTTTTGTTTTTCAGGTTAACAAATGTATCGAAATATTTTGTAAGTGTTTACTGATTTTGATGAATCTTGATCTTCAAAGTCTGCAAATAATATTTTAAAAAAATTAACCCTTGTGTGCACTTGGGGTCACAAATGCCCAAAATTTTTAAAACGCTGAAATATACTGTTATATGAAACTATTTACATAATATACTCAAACACTTTTTAATTATGGGTTTTTAAGAATGAAACATTGAAATTATCCTTTATATGAACTAGGGGTCAAAATGACCCATATTGTTTAAAATGTTAAAATTCCCTTGTGTATGTTAAATTTTTCAATAAAAATGTTCTCTTCTTCTTCAGCTCTAGATTAAAATACACTGTTTGACAAAAATATTTGCATAACGAACATAAAAGCTTTTTAATTATTGATTTACAAAAAAAAAAGCGTCAAAATTAACCCTAATGCGCATTTGAGGAACCCTGGGTGAGGATAAAAATAAGTTTTTTTTTCCTAAAAATCCATAATTAAAAGGTTTTTGAGTTTATTTTGGAAATATTTTAATCTAACCGTATATTTTGAAGCTTTAAAAATCGTGGGTCATTTTCACCCGGACTGCACATAAGGGTTAATTTCGATTTTATTTCTTTAAACATATCAATTTCAGACTTCAGAGGCCAGCTTCAGGCCAAGTTTCATCCAAATCCGTAAAGACTAACAAAATATTTCAATACATTTACCCGAAAAACACAAAATATCCAAAAATTTTACTTTTGACTTCTGCGGAAAACGTCTCCCATTTTGTCTTGTTGGTAAAATTTTAAGAATATAAAATACTATTGGGTTTTCTTCTTCAATCTCAGTACACTCATTGAAATAAACCTGTGAAAATAGCAAAAAAAGCTATTAAAAATTAGTTAAAAATGAGTTTGGAGAAAAAAACTTCTTAAATTAGATGTTTTTTGCTAAATATTGGGAAAATCAAGCCGTATAAAAAATGATTACTTGTTTGTATTGCCACCATCACTTCTTCTGAATTGTCCTAAAACCCATCTTCCCCATGATCACAAATAAAACTGTAATTAACACTAAAATACAATACAAATATTTTTAACCTTTTAGGGTCAACATTTCGTTATTTTTTTTTTTTGTGTTTGTGTGCTACATTTAGTCTCATATTTTCGACTTCACATTATTTGTTATACATTATTATTTTATATTGTTGTTGCTGCTGCTTTATTATTACATATTTCTTATTTAATCTCTGGGGTCCTCTTTAACCTCTTACACTCAGTCGAATTCATTCATTCTTTCGTTCCATTTACTACTACAATAACTTAACATTAACAAATATTTTGTACAAATGAAAATTTTGTTCATTGTCGGGTTCTTTTTCTTTCGAAAAGGTGTGTCAGTCACATTTTAAGTTGATCCGATTATGTTGTCGTGATGTTATTTGGTGTTTTTTTTTTTTTGGTTATTGTTATTTTGTTGTGTGTATTTGACCTTCCCAACCAGCTTGAATTATTTAAAAGAAAAATCAGATTTACAAATACCCTTTTCAATTTACTTACAAAATTATAATTCCGATTAAAAAAGAAAACAACAATAACAAAATTATAATACTAGCATTTAATTTCACAAAAAATTAAAAATTTTCTACTATTTAAGAGGTAAAAAAAAAAAAAAAATTGTTATGGAAGATTCCATATTAACTCAGCACACCATTCGGCTGCGTCAGTTACGAATTCAATGAAATTGTAAAAAAAATTAAGTAATACAAGTGTTCAGAATACAATACACGCAGAAAAAAGATATCGTTGAACACACATATGGTCAAAATAATAAGTATAGCCTGAAATATTTTTTTTAAAGGCTCGTAGCCGAAAATTTATTTAAATTACAAGAAAAAACCAATACTATTTAATTTTGTTATAACATTAGAAATAAAATATATACTAAAACAATAACAAAAAAACAAAAATGAAATTCAGTCTTGTTCAAAAAGTCTTGTGCAAAAAACATTGGACAAAATAATAAGTACATTTAGTTAAAATAAGCAAAACAGTAAAAAATTAAAGTTTTTCTGCTGAATTGAGTGATTTTAGCTGAGTTTCGTTAAAAGCCGGTATATCCACCATTATTTTGAGTTATTTTGTTGACTGTTTTTGGCATGCTGGCAATAAGCTTCCTCCAGGTCTCTACTGGTATTTCATACCAAGTTTTTTGAACAAAATTCCATAACTAATACTTATTTTTAAAAACCTCCTTTCCAATTCTTTGTTTTAACTCTCCTCAAAGATTTTCGATGGTGTTTAAGTCCGGAGATTGAGTTGGCAGTCAAGAAATGCCACATGACTGTCTTGGAACCAATCCTATACCAACTTAGAAGTATGCTTCAGATCGTTATCCTGCTGGAATGTACATCTAGGAGGTATACTTTCCTTAGCATAGGTCAACATCGTATTTTCCAAGATATCTTTGTAGTGGAATCTGGTCATAGTGTCGGTAATTCGATATATCGGACCGACACCATACCACGAGAAACAACCCCAGACCTTAATATTACCGCCCCCGTGCTTGACCGTCTTTTTTTGTAAAGCTAACATGGAATTCCTTACCCTTAGGCCGTCGAAAATTACGGGCACAGTCGTTTCCAAATAAATAAATTTTTTAAAGGAATTAAATGTGCTAAAATCCAAAACGTATTTAACAAATTGTGAAAAATAATCTGTTGAAGGCATGTTCCTATCCGGATTTTATTCCTGACTAAGAAAATCGGGAAGCCCCAGCTTTGTTTTTACTTTTAAAGGCATTGCCATATTAAAGTTATTTAAATAAAAAAAGAATTGCCATATTTTCTTTCCGTTAAAGTAACTAAAATTAAACATAAAGAAAAAATAAGCAGGTGTACTTATTATTTTGACCATATGTGTATGTACTTGCAAAATAATCACTTACTTTAAGTTGATTTCAAAAGTACCGTTTTAGTATTTTTTTTTTTAATTTTATATTTTTTTTCTTGCGCTGAATTTGTTTTGAAATTTTTTGAAACTAAATAGAAAATTTTTCGAGATAAGAATTTAATACGCAAAAATTTTAAAGTTGTGAACCGTTTCTAAAAACCGCTAAAGAGTTGTATATGTTTTTTTATTTTTAGATTTTTTTTTAAGGATTTGAGGGGGGTAAATACTGTAACAACAGAATTTTAAGGGACATATCCAAACGGTTGTCAAAAATTCAAATAACAATATTTTTACTATGTTATTTTTTTATTTGAAATATATGTTATAGTAGTATTTTCAAAAAAATATTAGTTTTAAATTTCTCCAACGAAAATCGCCAGGGTTGCCACTTCATTATTAGCCTTTTTTAAAAAAGGCAAAATCGGCTGCCACTGTGCAACCTTCATTACTTATTGGAAATTAAAAATGTAAAGTGATTCTTAATACCAGATAAATTCTCTAGTTGTTATCGTGGCCCGATTTTTAGTTTTTAAATTTTTTTTTAACAAAGTTGCCACACAAACTTGAAAATTCCAAAAAAGGCAAAAAAAAAAACAATTTTATTAGGAAATATAAAATTTATTTGACTGAAATTCAAAAAGAGGTCTACGATTAGGACTACAATTTTTTGTTGACTACGAAAGAAAAAAACCGGATCGAAATCGGTTAACCCACGTTGGCTGTACAGTGGCAGCCGATTTTGAGCTCATGGTTGTGAGAGAAACGGGTTGAAGTTTAAATATAATTTTACGCTAAGAAAACAGCAGAATTTCAAAATTTATATCTCGCAGTTTTCTACATGTGCACCAAATTTGGGACGAATCGGTTAATGGGTATTTGATATATTAAACCTAGTAGTCTTAAAAATGATGGTAGATATATTATTATACATAATGCTACTCATATTATTTTGTAAAAACGCTATAATTTTGTACAGTTTTTAATTTATTTCGTATTTTTTCCTATTTTTATATATATTGATTACTTTTATAACTTATATTAAGCCATCAGCACCTGTCCTATATGACGTGTCTTCAACATCCATCAAGGAATCGTGATTGGCTTTTCTTTGAAAACTGCGCGCAATTTTACATCTTTTGATGTAGTTTTTATCTTTTTATTATATTGAATTGACTTAAATGGTTGGCCACAACTGTATGTGCCCATCAATGTTTTCACAAAATTTGTTCTAAAAATTCCCAGCCGTTTAAATTAAGGCACTAAAGGTATAAGAATAGAAATATTAAATTTTATTTAATTTTCAAAAATTACATTATAAAGAAATCAAAAATTGTGTTTTAAAAAATTGTATTGAATAGAAATCAATACTTTATTTTTTCTAGTTTGTCATAAATACACTTTATATTATGATTTATTATTCCTTTTATTACAAATATTTTTTTTTTCTATTCTAGTGTTAACAACTCCGGTTGAAAAGGTACGTACATTTTTTATATTTTTTTAATTTATTATAGGCCTATTGTTATTCTATTGTTAATAGATTTATAGGTCAATAAAATTGATTTCTTATTGTTACATCGATATTATGAAAAATCTATATTTTCTTCATTAGAAAACAAAAGGGTTACAAATGTCTTTTATGGAAGACAACAACTTGAGAATAATTGCTGAACAATATTAAAAAAAATCAACTGACACTTGTTTAAATATATTAAAAGAGTTTTTAAAAGTTTGTATAACATTTTTAAACACATAATAGCTGCATAAGGGCTTTATTCATTTGAAAAATATTGTATCTATAAAATTTCAAACATATTAGTCTGCAAGTAAAAATGAGTCATAACAATAAATTTGGAAAATTATCATGAAAAAAAAGACAAAGAAATCATATGGTGTAAAATAAGATGAAATATAATAAACTTTTTATTATATTCCTTGTTTTCTGTTTATTATGTACTAGACTCATAATTATAACACATGAAAATCTTATTTTTATGACAAGCAAAACGAAAACAAGTACAACAAAAAGTAATAAACATTTTGTAAAACAAAACACTTAACGAAAAATTTTAGTAAAATAACAGAAAAAAATATGAAGAGGTTAAATGCTTTTAAAAACATGATTTTTTTATTTTACAATGCGAGAGTTTCAGTTTCAGAGATGGGCTAGAATCCGCAAAGTTTACACCGCAGAAACTTAATTTTTGCACAGAACTAATTTTTACTCTCAACCTATCTGAAAATGCCAGCTCCCCGGAAAAATAAAAATTGTAAATATGGATGCTCTAATATTCATACATATTTCGATTTTCACATGGGCAATTAACTTTAATTTAGTAGTGTTAAGGTTTAGAAGAAGAGTAAACCTTTTTCTCTAATAGTTATAAACACATTAACTTGCAAATCAGACCAGATCTAGTTTCTGCCTTTTTCTATGGACGTGCTTCATTAGTGATTTTCCATTAAATTGTAATATTGTTTTTATTTTATTGTCAGATTGTCTCTATACGATCATTTTTAAACCCTCATTAAAAAAATTAACTATACTAAAGTGCGACAGCTTAGCCATCTCACCCAAGTAAGGCCTTGAATGCAATATAACTAATTCATAGTTTTCTTTCCCATTCAGCTTTCTGTTATCGTTTTTTACTTTCAGAAGTGATCAAACAGACCAGAGCTTCGAAAAACTTAATTCAATTTAAGCTTAATTCACTAAAAATTAAATTCAGATTTTAAAAAGATTCATGTACCATTCCCTTAAACCATTCGTAATGAATTCATTCATAAGCTTCATTCCCAAAGCTTTAATATGAATTGAACGAATTCCTAACTTGAATCATTCAAATCGCGTGTTCATTCACCATTTTACTAATTGAATGAAGAAATTTTATTACCATTCACTTAGTGCAGTGTAGTTTGGAACTAACATATAATCAAAACCAAAGCATACAAGCTGTAACAAAGCATACGATACTATTTATTTCTGTTAGATGAATTTTAAACGTTTTTCATTGTATTATGCTAATATTTCAGCAATTATATACAAATTAAAATTTTTCATTTGATTAAGTGAATGAAAACAAATAATTTTTAATTCACTTTTTTATTAAATGAATTCAGGTAAACTGGGTTTCATTCAGTTAGAATTCAATCAAAATAGAATGAATTCATATAATTTTAAGCTATAGGGAATTAGTCTATCGAATTAATTCCATAAAAATGCTATTAGGGAATGAAATTTAACTCAAATTTCATTAATTTTTAAAAAGTGAATGAAAGAATTAAGCCTTTTAAACCTTTGAAACAGACACATACAAACATTCTACTTTTAGATTTTTGTATATCTTCCAAACTCCTCCGTGTATCCTTTTTCGCACATTTTGCCAAACTATGGTTTCTACGTTCAAGAGTAGCCAAATTGCGAATATTTGAAGACGGGTTGCTGCAGGGCAAATTTTATAATTTATTTTAGTACAGTGTTGTTTTAACATCATATCGAAAGCTGCAATTAATATTGTAATTAATATGCATTTAGTTTTTTTTAAAGTATTTTATCAACATTTTTCTTTGAGTGTTACTTATAAGAAAGTACATACATACAATCAACATTAATTGTTTAAGTGATTTTGTGTGCGAGAATGTAAAGAAATATAAAATCCCCTTACAAGAGAAGTATAATTATAAACTTACAAAACCACACATATGAATAAAAGAAAAACTCTCAAGGAAGATGATGAAATACTATAAAAAAATAATTTTGGTTTTTGTGTTTTTTATTATTATTGCAACACTTAACCGAGAACTTAAGGAACAAAACAACAAAAATTGCTATTGTCATTATGTTAAAATGCCTTTTTGTGCCAAGTGGCAACCAATTGTTTATTCTTTAAGAATGACATTAAAAATGCAAAAAGAAACTCGAACAATAAAAAATATATTGTGAAAAACACAAAAAAAATCGATTGTAAAGAACTCATAAAAATTTGCAGCAAATTATCCTTTATATCGTATAGCAAAAGTTGAATAAAAAACCCATGACCTAAAACCCAGTGTTAAGGTCTCATCTTACAACATACATAGTTTCAAACGCATTTTTTATTTGTCTACATAATTTTTAACATCTTGGTGGCATGAAAGTAACACAAAAAGTATGCAAAAAGTAAGTTAGAAATATCACCGGTTATATGATACTCTACTAATAAAACTTTTTGTTTTTGTTATTTTTTTTTTTTTTTGCTTTTTTATAAAAATCAATTACAATTTAAAAAAGTACATTTGTTAAACTGGTTTAAGTAAATAATTTTCAAAATTTTGTTTTATGAAGAACATTTTTTTAAGCAGATTTTTTTTCCTAAATACTAGTAAAATAAAAAAAAAATTTGTTAAATTTACAGAATTTTAATTATATTTGAGTTAACTTTTGGTTAATTGAAAATGACATATTATACTATATAATCTGCAGAAAATTTTACTAAATTTTAAACTAATAATGACAAAAACAAACCGTTATATTACAAAGTTTTTGCTACTTTTAAGCTAAATTTAGTTGAATTCAAATAGCAGCCTAAAATCAACAAAAATATTTGCTAAATATCTCAGCAAAAAAATTTGAAGTGCTTCTTAAGGAATTAATTTTTCATTGATTCCAAAATATCATTAAGTTCTGATTTTCCGCTTCTTAAGCAGTTCTTTTTCACAAATTCCAAAAATGTGATTCTGAATGAAATTAAGTCTTTTGAAATCTATATCCGGTAACTTATCTTAAAAACAACCTGATTTAAATGTTCACTGCAGATATTTCCATATAAATTTGATATTTATAACTACCCAGGTAGAAAATTACAAAGGGGCCAGCACTGGCAAAGCACCGAAATAGGTGGTATGAGTGCTTGTTAACAGCGCTTTCCCAACGCCCAAATGATTACACCGTTCCAATGCTTTACCAAGCCCTGGGAAAGCACCCATAAACATAAAAATCAAATGCTTTGCCAACGCTCAAATAAAAAAATTAAAGTGCTTTTCTGACACCCAAATGATAGCACCAAAAAACATAAAAATCAAGTGTTTTTTTCCTTGCCAACAAATTATGAGCCCTCATCACTGAAGAATTTTAAATTACTCTAAAAATAGACGATTCTTGGAGTTATTGTATTGTGGAGTCAAAAATTATTTAAATATCCACTCTTAGAGTTTCTTTTTCAAAAACAAAATAATGTTATAGGAAAACAAGCGCTGGGAATTCACCATTTCAAGCGTTGGGAAAGCGTCCAAACTTAGTGCTTTGCCAGTACTTCTTTTTGCAAGACCGCGGTCTACTTGCGCTTTGCCAGTGCTTCTTTTTTGTTACCACACATAATTTCCACCTGGGTACACTCAAAATAATAAGTCTGTTGGATGGACAGAAAAATTTGTTACTTTAACAAAATTTATTCCTGTTTTTTGGCTTAAAATAAAATTTGTTGATTTTAACACTTTTTTTTTTGGTTAAATTTAACAAATCTAAATTTAACTAAAAAATTAGTAAAACTACAGTTTTATTTGTAATTATACTGAGTCGTAGAATTTATCCAAATTTAGGGTCTCGGCACCCTCCCCGGGCCTAGTCCTAGTTTTCAAGATATGGGCCATTTTATGAAGTGAAAAATTTTTATTAAAAATTTCCGAGGGTCCAAGGCCCCATTGGTTTTGACACAAATTTTCACAATATCTAAATTCAAATCACTGCTTATTTTTCTCTTCTTTTGATGATTTTTGAAAATTTGAAAATTTAAAATTTTTCTGTAATCTGCTATTTTCAGCAGTTTTTTCTGCAAGTCATTTTTTAACTAATTTTTAGTAGTTTTATCTAAAATGTTTATCGATTTTTTTCTATTAGTGCAGAATTAGACAAAATGATAATTTCGTACTGATTTCCTAATTTTTCACCAATATATAGACCAATTTTGATACAAGTCCATTTTAACCCATTAGAATTTCTGATCCAAGCTTTAGTTGATTAATCAGCATGAACTTGAGCCTTTCTACTCGTTTTCTTTTTATTTCGTGTGTATTATTCTACACTGAGAAAATTGTGTACATGATCTTTTTGCATATAATTAATAATGTTTTACTGGAACTCGCCCCTTGAAACTTTTCATTAAATGAATGCTGTTTTCATAAAATTTTATGAGAAATTTCATTTTATTTATTAAAAGTTTCTTACAAACAATTCCGGGTGAAAATTTAATAAAATGTTTTATATAAATACACTCATAAAAAAAAACCCGCACAAATAGTTAAAAATTTAGCTAAAATAACAGGAAATAGTACCTGTATTTGTGCCAGCAGAATTTTTAATGAACTGGAGAATTATGGTCTGCTAAATTTTACACACTGCTAAATACACAGACAATTCTAGTTAACTTAGCTAAGAAATTTGAGGTAAATTCAACAAAAACATTACCAGTCGCTTACAGTCTTGGTTTTTGGGCTCTACGAATCTGTCCCGAGACAGGCCCATATTTATTTTTGGGAGTATAGGTGGCTTATAAAGATTGATATGTACAGGTATCGAATTATTGTCCATTTTGTACTATCTCGCTTAGTTTCCGAGATATAAGCCATTTTGTGATTATGTGATATGTGTATGTGATATTGATAGCAGAGACACAAAAATATAAACTTTGGGAAATAATTGGGTTTTAAATTTGCTGAAAAATTTGTAAAATTAAGAAACATAAATTACTAAAAATTAGGATGCAAAGTTAGTTCAAATACGGAAGAAATAAATCTATAAAAATAGCAGAAAAAGTTAGCTAAAAATTTGTTAAAAATGATGCTGCACAAAAAACTGCTGATATTAGCAGATTTTTTTTGCTAAATACTAGGAAAATAAAAACAGCAAAATTAAAACTGTTAAATTTACAGAATTTTAGTTATATTTAAGTAAACTTTTAGTTAATCGAAAACATCAAATTGTATTGTAAAATGTGCAGAAAATTTTGCTAAATGTTAAAATAGTAGACTAAAAATAGCAAAACTAATCTGTTATATCTACAAAAGTTTTGCTATTTTTAACCTAAATTTAGTTGAATGCAAATAGCAGTCTATTCTGCTAAAATCAGCAGAAATAGTTGCTAAAAAATTGTAAACTGCTGTTTTCAAAATTTTCGATTTTTATTTGCATTTAAAAAAACTTCAACAATTTTAAATTTTTTTGTGATTTTTTCGGCTACAAATTATTTATAAAAAATTTTTTGCTGATTTTAGCAGGTTAATTTGCTATTTTCCATTAACAAAAATTTAACTCAAATATAACTAAAATTCTGTATATTTAACAGTTTTATATTTGGTGTTCCTATCTTACTAATATATGTATAGCAAAAATAATCTGCTAATTTTAGCAGTTTTTTCTGCAGCATCATTTTTAACTAATTTTTTACGGACTTTTTTCTATTAATGTAGTTAAATTTTGTGTTGAATTGAATGTGTCACACCCACTCTTTCTATCCCGCCCATATTTGACAAATTGCTTAAATTTATTTTTGTAGAAGGTGGTGCCAAATTTTGTTTGTATACCCCGACTAAAAAAGTTTTCATATAATCTTATATGATTTGATATAAATTTAAATGTTTATATGCGTGGCTTTATATAACCATATACATTTATATTAACACTTTGGTTTTAAAAATATGTTTGATATAACGTTATATATAATCATATGCGATTTGGTCTCCAGCCATATATTAAGAGATCTGCAAATATAGTTCATACATAATTATACATAATGGCATATAAGCTTTTATAAACCATATTATATCAAAATATATAACAAAGTTAATAGAAAATTGTATTAATTTTATATATAATTATATCTGACATGATATCTAATTATACAAAATTTTATAAAGTTTAATTGCAATTTTTAAATTTAAAAATAAAAATTAGAAAAACATATGTTGAAATAAATATGGTTTAAGTTCAGTTATTTTTTCCGTGAAAAAAAATTAATTCTGAAAGTTATTTTTTTTTATTTTTTAAGACAGTTGTTCCGAAAAATTTTTGTAATGTTTTATTTTGTCAGCTATTTCCAAGTTTATTAACAAAAATTTTTCTAAACATTAAGCATTCGTATTTAATATGAATGAAAATAAGTGATCTCAACAATATTTACTAAAATTTTATTTGAAAATCTTCATCAAATTATATGTATGTATTAATATATAATTTGATGAAGTTAGATAGACCCATTTTTCGGATCAAATTGTATCAGGTTAGATAACATGCTTATCTCGCTTGATATAATTATATATTCCATTATTCGGATCAAATTAGATATGGACGTATATATGGGTTTATATATGGTGATATATGATTGTATAATATCTTTTTTAGTCGGGCAGTAAGGGGGAGTCTAGTTACAAATGGCCCATGTGTCTTACATGTCACACATTTTGTTCAAATGTATTCAATCAGGCCCAAGTTAAAGCATTTTCAAAAAAAAAGTGTTTTGCGTCATTTATCCAAGAAAATTTAAAGTATACAGGAAGACCCCTCACGACTCATACACCGAAAATAATCCATGCATAAAAATAGGAAAAAATGTCAAAATAACGAAAACTTTTGTAAAATAAACGAAAAAGTTTTATGAAAGTTTTCATTGTTGACTGTTATTTTTGTTCGGTTTTAAGATCAAATATGATAAATAGAATTAGACAATCACTGCTGTTCTAAGTTTAGAGGGTTTTGATTTAGAATGGATTTCTAAAAGCATATGGAATTAAAATATTCTGAAATTTGCTGTTTTGGTATTCACATATTAAGTGCGTTCCCGTACGTACCCAAAGTTAACGAAATTTATCCAAAGTTACCGAAATTTACCCAAAAGCGTTCCCGTTCTCGAAAATTGGGTAAATGAGAGCGCTAATGAGAGTGTGTTAGTGTTTCTCTTTTTACCCAAAATTTACCCAGACTTTTTCTTCGGGTAAACTTAGGTAACACAGTTGATGTAAATATAAACAAAAAACAGTTGTGAAAATAAATTTGAAATTTTGATTAAATCATTTTTCTTCTTCTTCCTCTTTTTTTTGATTCCGAAAGAAGATGTTAAAATTTATAGACAGTTTTTAGAATAATCTTTTTATATATTATATGTTCTACAAATTTAAATATTTTAGTGGAAATACAAAGAAAAAATTTCAAAATTTTGTTCACAAATGTTTTTTTAATAATTTAATAAATATTTCATAGAAAAAAAGTGCATTCGTTTTTACTTCCACCCAGTTTTTTATACACGGAATTTTTTACAAAAAATTTTTGTGGATGTGAATCACGAAACAGCAAAAATGTTCGGAATGTTCCACTTTAGAATTTCTTTATGTGGATTCGGAACTGAGAACAGCGCCGAATAGGTGTGTTTGGTTACTTTTCCAGTAAAGTCCAGTAAAAATTACTCAGTTACAAATTTACAGAGAGTAAGGCAAAATTTACTCTCAAAAAGAAAAATATCTAAAAATGTACCCAAACAGAAAAATTGTAAGAATAAGCAAAATACTGCTGCCAACTTCTTTTCAAAAAATATCGCTAAATCAAACTAAAAAATCACTAGAAAATAGCTAAATTATAAAAAACTTAAAAAAAAGCGATAAATCGCTTTTCAGGTTCTGTTTAAAAATTTCACAAAAATAGCTATATTTTTCAAACTTCTTAAAATTTTATTAAAAAATTATCGATACATCGCCAAATAATATGTTTCAAAAATTCTGTCAAGGAAATAAATGTAAAAAATGCTAAGAAAATGTCAAGACTGACTTCAAAAAATCTCTAATTTTGCCGCTAATAGCTAAGTTATATTTTATCCCGCTAAACGAGCTGAAATATCGCTAGATTTGCCGAGAAAATAGCTAAATTGCCAACAGTTATTAAAATAGCTGCTTGCTTGAAATGAACCTATTCAAAATATTGGATTAATAAATAAAACCTAATAAAATTATCATTTACTTCTTCCATAGTAAATAAGCTTATATTTAAATATTTTTTATTTTTACAAAAAATTATTTAGACAAATGTTTAGTTTTTTCAATCAATGTTTTTTTTTTTCTTACAAATTCTTACTAGCAAAAATTCATCCAGTAAAAACTTGTAAGTTCTCTGGTGTTGAATTGTCACTTTACTCTCTATTTTTCCTCTCTCCTTACTGAGTAATTGTGTAAACAAACACCTTCCAATAAAAAATTTTACAAATTTTCGGGTACTTAATAGAATAGATTTCACAATTTATTTTACAACAAATAGGTAAATAAATACTTCTCTAAAAAACTTTTCTAGAACCAATGAATGAGAATTAATGCATTTTCAAGTACTACCAAGCACTATCATCAGATTGTCTTTATGGGGTTCTCTCTACACTAAAAAAAATAAAAAATTCTAAAGTCAGCATAAAATGTTGCGAGCTGATTTTTACCACAAAAAATAGTATTCTCAGCAAAAGTTTTGCTAACACTTAGTCAATTGCAATTGAAACAATCCATGCTAAAACCAGTATAACTTTTTGCTGAATATTAGTAGACTAAAAAAAACTCAAAAAAATTGTATAGAGATTGTACTTTAGTTAATTTATTTGCTGAAATTTTAAGTCAAAAAAGTGTGTTCAAAAGAATCACAACTTTTGAAATTACTTAGGAATCTTGGTAATATATAAAAATGTCTAGACTTCCACATTAGTAGACAATTCTAAATAACAAAAAAAGGAAATAAACTATGGCCTTATTATTATAAAAACCTTTTTTTTTTTAAAGCGAAAGGGAAGACAAAAAATTATCCAAACGAATAAAAAAAATGTTGGTCTGTATTTCACATAATAAGGATTTATAAACATTTTGTTTTTACATTCAAATTTTGTCTTTATCGCCATTAAATTAAAAATTTCATTATGTCAATAATTGAAATAATATTTTATCTTGTTGTGTTATATTTTCATGTATTCTTTTGGCGTCCTGTTATTTTATGTATAAAAGATATAAAAATCTTTCACGGTTGTATATTTTATGTCTTTTTTTAGTAACATTTTCTTTGTCCGCACTATTTTCTTTGTCTTGACTATATCGTATCTCTCTGGTTGTTGTCCGCACTATAAATCTGTTTATCAGCACAATTTTGGTAGCAAAATAAATTAGTAAAACATTAGTTGAAAATTAGTTTAATGCTAAAAAAATTATAACTAAAACTTTTGCTGAAAACACAATTTCAGGAAAAAATTTGCTAAAACCAAGACGTTTTACAAAATTTTTCTACCAACTTATTTTTTTGATTGTAGGTTAAGTCGGTTTAAGTTTTTGTATTTATGTAAACTCCCAAGTAAATAATGAATTGAGAAATAATTTTTTTTTACTTTGTTATTTATGTATTGCAATGAAAATCACAAGTTTTTTACAAAACTTATTTTTCTCTATGTTATAGTTGTTGCTTTAACCAAAGTTCCTTTAGTACTAAAGCAGTTTTCGTTGTTTTGACAACAATTTCGTGTTATTATGCAGCGATTATTATGAGTGTATTTAGATTTTTTTGTCAAAATCAGTGCAGTAGTTCTCGAGTTTATCACTTACAAACAAACACATCTGTTAGAGATAAAATTTATATATTAGAATATCCATATCTCTCGTAAAGAATTAATCGCGATATTGATTCTGTCGGATTTTGAACCTGTATTTGATATAAAAATTTCTTGCGAAACCCGATTTCGATCCATTACAGTTAAACTTCTTTCAACTTCAAGAGCAGCGTATGTTTTGGTGTTAGGTCATTCGTAAGCCAAAAGTGATAATGGAAAATAAAATATGCTAATTTTTATTACAAATTTTGGGAAAAGTTCTTGTACTTAATATAATGTGTTTAATATAGTTATCCTAAAAAGTTCAATATTACTTACAACTTAAAAGCCGATATCTAGATTAAAAGACATACCTGTAACAAAAATAAAAAAAAAATTGATTAATAAATCATTTTCATTCGCCAAAAATAAGCCAACATTTCTTTTACGCTCCGCTTACGGTAAGCTAAATAACTTCATATTGCTAACTTTCTTTACGAATTAAGCACAAATTAATTGAACATAGAAAGAGAAAGAGTGTGACTTACTTTCTAGCTCATTGTAAGTGGTGCTGGAAAAACTGTCCCTTAATAATATCATAATTGTAAGAAAAAATATAAAAATAATTTTATTTTGAGCAACAATAAATACCCAAGTTTTCATATTTTTACTGTAGGGTATTTTTCAAAGTAATTCTTTCCTCCTTAACTAAATTGCTCGACATTTATGCAAAAATTGCAGCCAACACAGAACTTAACAATAAAACTCTAATAATAAAAAGAAGCTATAATCAGCATTACAATAGTTTAATGAAACCAAAGAAGTTGAAGTAAGTAGAAGAATAATAATAACAAAAAAAGTATTTCAATGAAATTTTAACATATTGTGCAACAAAAAATAAAAAAAAATACAAGGAATTCTTAACAAAAGATCAAGAAAATGTCAGTTTAACGACCAGTAAATGTAACATTTATGCAACACAACAAAAAAAATTAAACTTAAATATTTGCAATTTTTTCCCCTAAATTGCTTACAGAAATAAACTCATTTAAATGTTTGGGAGGTATACATAAGTGATATAAAAAAAAATAAATTAAAAAAATATAAGTTCATATGATTTTGGGGGGGGGAATTGTTAAAAAAAAATACCTGTTGTATTTAAAAATATTTATCATGACTAGAATCTCAAATTTAAAACACATTGTGTAGAACGCGAATACCCCTAATGTTATGTTTGAACAGAGTTTTCTTTAAACACATTTTTTTTTAAGTCATGCAAATTTTTTACTTTTTTTTTCCACATAAACACTTATATTCCTATGCTAAGCCTGCATACGATACACACAGATCTTTATCCTATAAGATTATGCCTTAACTCTGGTTTAATTTAACTTAAGTCTTTAGGTTTCTTTTGCAGAGGTGTTTGTTTAAAAGTTCAAATGTTGTTACAAAGCCTGAGTTGTTGCCAGTTATTTTTTTTTTTTTTATTTCACACAAATGACGTGTTTGTAATTTGATCTGGTTTAAATGGCTCCGTTTCATTTTTTTTACTGTATATTTAAATAATTCTAACACTTTAGCATTTAATTAAAAGTAAAATTTTTTATCATCAGATTTTTATTATAATGTTTTATTTAGCTTTAATGATTATTGTAGTTGACATTCTTGCACAATTAGAAGGTCGTTCCTTAGGGCCTGCATCAAACCAAATGGAATTTAAAGTACTTGTTTATGGTAATGAAACCCCCGCTGCGTTTTGCTCTAGCTCCTCATAATTCATATTTATTTAACCAATAGTTATGGATCAATGATTTAAAGTTAAAAGGTTCACGCTGAGAAAAAACAAGAGTTGAATATGATAGGGGAAACGAAATTATCATAGTATTATTCCAGTGATCATAAATATGATTGTTACTTATTATAAAGGGTTTTTCAATAAGAGCGCTACAAAAGTTTTTTTAAATAAAACAAAAACGGTTTTGGATATCAATGAAATTCTTTATTCTTGTGAAAGTACGTTCGATGCCATTATGTATGGACATCGATCTCTTTTGCATGGCCACCACGGGCACGCTTGCAGAAGTCCAGACGCTAAACCCAATTTTCGACGGTTTTCAAGCATAAATCGGCCGATATTCGTACGAAGTTCATCAATCGTCGCTGGCTTGTTGGCATAGACCATAGATTTGACGTAGCCCCACAGGAAATAGTCCAACGGCGTCAAATCGCACGACCGAGGCGGCCTGGACTATTTCGTGAGATAACACGTTCTCCAAACTTGGTTTGCAATAAATTGATTGTGACATTCGCTGTGTGGCTTGTGGCGCCGTCCTGTTGGAACCACATGTCCTCCAAGTCCATATCATCCAATTGGGGCCAAAAATATTCGGTTATCATTGAACGGTAGCGATTCCCATTCACAGTAACGTGCCGGTCTTGATCATCACGGAAGAAATACGGCCCAATGACGCCGCCGGCCCATAAACCGGACCAAACCGTAATTTTTTCGGGATGCAATGATGACTCATGGAGTACGTGTGGATTGCTGTCTGACCAATAACGCATATTTTGTTTATTGACGAAGCCATTCATTATGACGACCATAAATTGGACGTAGCGCTCTTAACGTTGAGGCCACTGACTCCGAAAATTTCGATAGTAAATTTTAATAATTTCGACTCGTTGTTGGCTCGTATATCTTTCCATCATGAAATGGCAAACCTTACTGAAGAGAAATGTCAAAAGAGCGGCAAGAAATATGGCGTCGTTTGCAGAGCTTGAATGAATTCACTACCAATCGAATTCAATTTTCTCTAGAATTGAATGAATTCCTTTTCTTAAGTAATTCACTGAATTCATTCAACTGAATGCGTTCATCAAACAACAAATTCAAAGAATTAATTCAATTGCAATTGTTCTTTTTATTAAATCAAATGAATTAATTCACCGGTGAACGCGTTCAATTTTATAAATCGAACGGAAAGTGAATTAATTCCTTACTGAATTAATTCAATTTCATTTTCATTCAGTGAATTAAAAAAAATAAAATTACATTCAGTGACTTAAAAAAAAATAAAATAAGTTCACTGAATTCAAAGCCTGTTTTCTGCCGTTCAGTAGAAGAAAACAATAATGTACAAATAAAAGTTTTAAAAAAGCAATTTTACAGCGTGTGCTAGTAGCAAATTAGATACCGGATGCTGTTTATCAACCTACATGATTCAAAAATAAAGCCTTTTACTATTAAAAATAAAAACTTTACAGATATAGATAAATTTCGAAAAAAATATAACTATATAACTAGTTTGAAAAATTAATAGTTATATTTTTTTTCCAAATTTATCTATATCTGTAAAGTTTTTTTTTTTAATAGTAAAAGGCTTTATTTTTGAATCATGTAGGAGGTTGATAAACGGCATCCGGTTTCTAATTTGTTACTAGCACACGCTGTAAAATTGCTTATTTAAAACTTTTATTTGTACATTATTGTTTTCTTCTACTGAACGGCAGAAAACAGGCTTTGAATTCAGTGAACTTATTTTATTCTTTTTTTTAATTCAGTGAACTTATTTTATTTTTTTTTTTCAATTCAGTGAACTTATTATTTTTTTTTAATTCACTGAATGTAATTTTTTTTTTTTTTAATTCACTGAATGAAAATGAAATTGAATGAATTCAGTGGTGAATTAATTCAGTAAGGAATTAATTCACTTTTTTTCCGTTCGATTTATAAAACTGAACGCGTTCACCGGTGAATTAATTCATTTGATTTAATAAAACGAACTATTGCAATTGAATTAATTCATAATAAAATAAATCGAACGAAAGCAAATATGAATTAATTCCATTCAATATATGGTGCTTAGTGAATTAATTCATCGAATTTTTAATTCAGAATTGAAAAACTGAATTAAGGAATTAATTCTTCAAAGCTCTGGTCGTTTGCTGTCCCTGTCTTTCTACTTTTGTAGCGTCCCTGTTGAAGAATCCTTTATTATAATTACTGATGATGAATATATCATTATTTAGGATCATACTATGACCAATAGTATAATATGGTGGTCTTAAATTATCACAACATAATGCTCTTTTCTCTGCGTGTTTCAAAATTTGAACAAATATCAGTAGTAAAGCTTTAGTCCTCTTTTTTTCAAACATTTAGATTTGTTAAAAGCAAATCAAACAATCAGAAAGAACACTTAGAGAAAAACCCAGCGGGTGTTTTACTAAATATCCAGGAATCGAACCGGCGATCATCTTTTTGAAAATAAACTGCATGAAAATCACTTTTTATGTAACACAATGTACTAGCGGATACTTGTGAAGCAATGAAAAAAGCGTTTTTTTTAAGTTATTCAGAACTACTTCCAAAAAGTGGTAAAAATACACTAACGGATACTTTTAAAGCAATGAAAGCGCAGTGGTTTGTAAAACATTAATTCCAATTTTTTTCCCAACAATTTGATTCGTTCTTAATATCTTTTTGTATCTGTACATTTTTATACCAAACCCCATCATTTTCATAGTCTCAATATGTCAATGAAGTTGACATCACATGAAATTTAATCTAGCCTATAAAAAATTAGAACAAAAGTTTACATTAACTGTTTCTTTTTTGTTATTTAAGAGTTTAGTGTAGGTTTTTCTTTTTTCTTTTTCGTTTTTCGTTTTTCCTAAGAAAAACAATCAAATTTTTTCTATGATTTTAAGTAAATACGTGTGCAGGAATGTGTATCCATTCATAAGTACTATCCATGTGTATGCAAACACAGCCTCAGGTGTCGTGTCGTCTTTGTTTACGTCTAGGACACAATACGAAAAAATAAAAACCCACCTTTAGTTCGATTTGCACACAGAATATACAAAAAGATTCAAGGAAAATGGCATTGTGTGTTTTATTCCAAGAAAACATTTCATTCTAATGAGTAGATAGAACAGAAAAAAGGTCTCAATGTCACAGGAAGAAAAAACGGCATAGTTACAAAACTACCACTCGGTACACAGATAAAAATAGTTTGTAAATACAATTAAAGTTTTTGTAAGTACAACTTTTAATTGAAATTGAGCCTATTTTGTTACTTGATTGTGGAATTTATTTCAATTAAATGAACAACAACATTTGTTCAACATTTATTGAAATTCCAAGAAAATTATAACAAACGATGTTGTCATATCAATAAAAGAGTTTGTTGAAAATAAAAGCCAAATTTAAGAAAAGAATTTGTTGATCTTTATTTATTTTTAATTCAAAAACACCCCTTAGATAAAAGATACACATTTTTTCAAAATTTCCGTCACAAAAATTTTATTTAAATAAAATCATGTAAATTTAATTTATATTCCAGGAAAATTTTTTACAATCGGTTGCCAATCAGACCAATTCTGCAACTGGTTCCACTGCAACCGATTCCATGGAACTGGTTCCGAAACCAGTTCCAGGGATCTCATATAGAAGGTATGACGGTCGTAGAATGAATTCTAGAACTAGTTCCAGAACTGATTCTAGGGCAACCGGTTCCACTTTGGAGCTATAGAAGTGGTTGCTTTTGGGACAATTTCAAACAAAAATAATCGGTGTTAGAATTGACAGTAGAAGGGGTTGTAGAGGAAAAGCAGCTATTGTGAAACCGAATCTTTGGAACAGAAAATTTTCCTGGGTTATTTTACCATTGCTTTTAGTTGATCTGAAGATTGTTACAATGAGTGTTATTTTTCTTCGGTTTAAGATCAAATATGACAAATTCCAAATAGAATTCACAATTTTATTTTACCACAAACAGGGAAAAAACTTATGAAAAAACTGTCCTACACAATTAATGCATTTTCAAGTCCTACCAAGCACTCTCATCAGATTGTCTTTATGGGGTTGTCTCTAGGTTATAATGTAGATTTTAGTTTTTTATATTTTCGTTAACTCAAAGTGAAGAATTAATCTCAAACATTTTTACTTAGTTATTTGTATTACAACAAAAATGAAATGTTTTTAACAAAGCTATTATTTTTCTCTTTGTTACAATTGTTGCTATAAACTAAAGTTCCTTTAGTACAAAAGCAAGTCCCAGTAAAATTTTTTACAATCGGTAGCCAACAACACCCATTCTACAACTGGTTCCACTGCAACCGACGCCTTCTATATGGAAGGTGTGGGCGACGTAGAATCAGCTCCAAAACTATTTCCAGAACTGATTCTAGAGCAACCGGTTCCACTTTGGAGCCATAGAATGGGTTGCTTTTGGGACAATTTCAAACAAAAAGAATCGGTGTTAGAATCGACAGTAGAAGGGGTTGTGAATGAAAAGTAGCCATTGTACAACCGATTCTTTGGAACAGAAAATTTTCCTGGGGTATTTGTATGTTGTGTTTTAAACATTCAAGCTTTTAATTACGCAGCAAAAAACCTGCTGCGCTGGATGCAGCTTTGTAAGGGAATAAATCAAATTAATCCCTTACAAAGCTGTTTACGGAAGGCATGATTTTTCCATACAAAGGGCCCGCTTGAAAGCACGTTTTTTTGTGAGAAAAAGCGCATTATTCGCTGCTCAAAAATCTCAGTAAATTCATGTTTTTAGTAAGTGCATATAAATATATTCATGCACTTTTTTGTGAGAAAAAGTGCTTTACTTGCTGCCGGAAAAATGCAGTAAATTCATGATTTTCATTGAGCGCATTTAAACGCGACTTAAATATAAATGCATTCATTCATTCATTTGCTGACTTCAAAATGCAGACTGACTCATTTTTATGTGGCGTCTCTGCATTAAACACTAGAAAAGCAATCCTACTAAAGAAGAGTAAAACACGATTGAGATGATTCAGATTTCGTGCGCATTAATCGTTGGATAACTTACATTTTATTTTACTTCCTTACAACCTGCTTCGTCGTAAGGGAATAGCGTAGCACTATAATTTTTTAAATAACTTGCTTACGATTTGCTTCGTTTAAGGCAGTTTTGCAGGGTATACAATCAAATTGCAAACATTTTTGTGTATTTTATACGCATACTGCTCCAAAATACTTAAATTTTTTGCTGGGTATATTTATAGTGAGGGGTAAGAACACAACGATTATTTTTTATTTTTTTCTATTTTTTATTTTTTTCTATTTTTTATTTTTAAAATTTTTAAACATACTTAGACCTACCTTTTAGGATACCGAACGACTCAGAATCACTTTCTTTCGATTTATCGATGTCTGTCCGTCTGTCTGTCTGTCCATGCATTCTTGTGCGGACTCTACAGGTAGCAAATATTAAGATATTTTAATTAAATTTGGTGCACCGACCTATGTCGGCCCAAGGACTAAGCCTATTGATTTGGGTTCAAATCGGTCTATGTTTAGACCTAGCGCTGCATGTCGCAAATACGAAGACATTTCAATGAAATTTGGTACGCTTACTCACATGGTCCCAAGGACAAAAACTATTGATTCCAGATAGGATGGGTCCATATTTGGACCTATCGCCCATCTTTTGTCATTTTATAGAAGTCCCCAGTGTAGAAAATCAACCACATATGTGGTTATATAACTACATACTTGGTAAAGGTAACTAGTTACTTTTGTTATTACATTTCTTATTACCTTTATACGGCGATGTCGCGAAAAATAATGAGTTATGGTTACAGACCAGCACACGAAAAATCATAAAATATATCGTTACCTATGTGCTTACTTGTACTGTCAAAAATAATGAGAACAAAAATTGATTTTCAAAAAAATAAATTATATAAAAAAAAATATTTTTTATTGTATTTTTTTTTTTTTATATAAAATTTGCTGGTGCGGGAATCGAACCTGGGTCTACAGATTGCCAGTTAATAGCTCTACCATCTGAGCTATATCGACATGTAAAAGCTATATGGTTACATATATCCTTACCAGTGTTTGAAAAATATTGAGTCTAAAAATAGATTTCAAAAAATTTTCAAAAAAATCTAGAAAATTATTTTCTATTTGAAATAATGATAAAAATAAGTCAATATCAGCAACTCATTATTATATGTTTTAAAATAATGCAGAAGGTAAGTGGGTGTCATTACTGGTAGTTCAAAAAATAATGATATGTCATTACCGCTTCTACACTGGGTCCATTTTAACCCATTTGAATTTCGGATCCAAACATTAGTTGGCTTTTAACCAGACTGGCATTTTATTTAATGTCATCAGTTTTAGTATTTTTTTATAAGTGTTTATGCCTGGGTGTTATAGAGTTGTGTTGGTCATTAGCGAACTAGTTCAATTGAACGCTTCACTCTTTTGAAAGATATGAACTAAATACAAGGCGCGCAAAAGTTGTCTGCCACCCGAAGTTCTTTGACTGTAATTTTTTTTTAAAATGAAAAACTTCGATTTTGCCTTTGGATTTTGTTTATTTTATGGTATCGGCGAAGTGGCCGCCGCCAGAAATGATAACCATACGGGCATTTTCGATCACTTTTGCCAGAACTTCCGCCGATAGGTTCCCGCCTTCCTGACGGATATTCTTTTTGAGGACTTCAAGAGTCAATCTTGGTGACATAGACTCGTGACTTTAAGAAACCCCACAAACAGAAGTCTAGAACGGTTAAATCACCAGTCTGCTTATTCTGCTTATTCACATATCCACAGAGATCGAAATGGGCCTTGTCGCTCATGATGACTTTCGATGAAACGTGGTGGCAAAAAAATCGAAACAACTAAATATTCCGCGTTCTTGAGGAGTATAGTTATTAATGTGTTATTGACGTGTATTTTGTATCTGTTTACTTCACAAATGTCAAAGCAGAACTGACTTCTACCGCCAATTGCAAAAAATATAGCATTTTCCGATAGGGCGATGACTTTTGCGCCACCCTGTAGATCATCATTACGCAGTTTTGGAACAATTGTTTGTATATCTTTTCAAATAAAGTGTTTGAAATCCAGTTTTTTTTTTTTTTTTTTTTTTTTTTGGGAAATAGTAATATTTTTGTTCAAATAAATAAAGAAAAAAATTTTTTTTCATTTTTAATATAGTTGCCGATTTTCTGATGCCTTTAGCTTGTATAAGATGAATAGTGCGCGAAAAAGTTTAAAACGGACAAATCAGTTCACGACACGCAGTTCAGTTACAGCTCAGAACAAAGAAGAACAATTTCAACGAACTAGTTCACTAACTCGAATTGACGATTTAGCAAAGAACTTGTTGAGTTTCAACAAACAAGTTTAATTGAAAAAGAAGCTTGGAAATTTGCCATATCAACAAAATATTTATTGATGCAATCATTCCTAAAACCATGTTTAAAAAACTGTATTAAATTAAAAAAAAGTTAAGATTAATGTTTCGATTTTCGGAAATACTTATTTTAATATTCCCTGAATTTAGTTTTCAATTCCTAGGGAATTAAACAAAAAAAATTAATTCCTAGGGAATTAAACGAAAAAATTTAATTTCTTAGGGAATTAAACGAAATAATTTTAATTCCTTGACTAAAAGTTGAATTAATTAGAATTGAATGAATACCTTGACTAAAGATTGAATTAACTAGAATTGAATGAATTCCTTGACCAAAAGTTGAACTTGAATGAATACCTTGACCAAAAGTTGAATTAACTAAAATTGAATGAATTCCTTGATCTAAAGTGGAAGTGCACAGTTGAATGAATTACTTAGCCAAAAGTTGAATTAACTAGAATTGAATGAATTCATTGACTTCAAATTGAATTAAACAGTGTTGAATGAATTCTTTAGTGAATGAATTATTTAATTTTAATTCTTTACGCTTTGGTCAGGGAATTCATTCTATAAATTTGAATTCTTTGAATTCATTCACAGGAATTAATTTCTGCTTATGTCTTATTGATGAATTCATTACTTGAATTAACGAATTGAATTAAATTTTTGGGAATTCATTCCAAAAAGGAATTAATTCTTTAAAGCTCTGACTGTATTAGCGAAATTTTGAATTAATTCTTTTCACCAAAAAAACGAATTGAATGAAATTTTAATCAATTCATATGAATTTGGCCGAAATTAATCGCAATTCGTTTTCAATTCAAATGAATTTGGCAAAATTAATAGCAATTCATTTGAATTGAATTGACTTTGAATTAATTCAAATGATTTGGAAATGAATTGCAATTCATTTTAATGAAATTATTAATTGCTTCTTGAATATTAAATGTATTTTGTCGTTCAGTGTATGGAAAAACCAAAATAAGTTATACTTGAAGAAACAAACTCCAAACACCATGTTTACTTTGGTTGGTTGCTATTCATTTTTGATTTCATTACTATGAATTGCAATTCATTTTGAACTCATTTGAATTAATTCAAAAGCAATTCAATTCAAATGAATTGGATTAATTGCAATCATTTTTGCCAAATTCATTATAATTGATTCAAACTTCATTCAATTCTTTTCTTTTTTTTTTTTGTTGAAAAGAATTTAAAATTAGCTAATTCGTATTGAATTGAAATCAAAAAAGAATGATTCGTTTGCAGCTCTGTTACACAGTTCGTATCTCATGAAAATAGGGGTCTGAAACTATATCGGTGATCACGCCCCTTCTAAATAGGCGGGTATATTGAATTTTAAAGACAAATGTTAGACATTGTTTCGAGAACTTTGTTTTTTTTTAAATCAGCAAATTCAGTCGACAAATGCAAAAGTTATGACAAAAAAATATCAAACACTTTGAGGAGGACAAAAATGCTTCGACACAATCGAATTTAAAGAATCTTTCATGTTTTATTTTTTCGTCTCAAATCCCTTAAACATCCCAGTCAGAAAAATACAAACGGGAAAGCGGTGGCAAAGCACTTTAACAGGTGGTACAAGTACTGGCAAATAGTGTTTTCCCATTCCCAAAATGATAACATCATTAGACAAAAGGACCGGCTGTTCAAAAATCGCCGGAAAAGCATTGGAGGAACAAAATTTTTAAACGTTGGCAAAACGCTGGCAAAACCAATAAATAGGTGGTCTGGAAATATATTTTCCAAAATAAAATTTAAAAAAAGTTCATATGTATTTTTTTTGGTCCTGCCGTGACTTGAACCCAGGCCGTCAGATTGGCAGACGATTGCTCTACCCACTGAGCTAACGAGACATATAATATTTAATGGCTAAACACGTAAATGAGTGATAATAGCTGGACAACTACTGGCTGTGCCAAAATGCTAGTACTGGCAAACAATTTTTGGTAACTAGTATGCCAGTGTTTGGAGGGCAAAAAAAAAGTTGGTCTTGAAGGAGCTTTCCCACAAACAAAAAATTTGATTTTATAAAACAAAAAAAATTTTAAATTAAAAAAAATCCAAAAAAATTTTTTTGCTTGCAACCGGATTTGAACTCGGAACCTTCCGACTACAAACATTTTTTAACGAAGCGTCAGCATTTTTATAAAATCATTGGTTTTCCAGTGAATTGATTTTTGTACGCCTGGTAGCATTGGCTAGGTAGCACTGGATAACCACTGGTTGCAAACCTTGGCATATCACTCTAAGCCAATTCTTTGCCAGTGTTTTTTTTATATACCACCGAAATTTTTGTAAAACAAATACTGGTAAAACGCTTTTCGCAAACGCTGGCAAAGCGTCCCAAATGATTGTTCTGCCAGTCATTTATTTTTAATACCGTGGTTACCCAGTGGTATGCCAGTGCTTGATTTTTTGTACCACTGGCGATTTCTGACTGGGATATTTTAATCAATGTCAATTTAAATGATAAAACATTGTAGCTTTTACTTAATATTTGTATTCACCGACCACTGTTGACATATCGTACATGCAACGATACAACACAATATTCACAACACTACAGAGCAGTATCAACTCCCTTAACAAATATCATGTTTAACAACAACAAATAACATTAATTTAGTTGTTGATACTAAAATTGTATCATTTATGTCATTTTGTTGTACATACAACGTCATTGTAGTTCTGGCTGATGTTGAAATTTTATATGTGAATGGTAGATTTTTTGTTGCTGCTCTTAGTTCCTCCACCTCATCTTATAAATGGTGTGAAATGGTCATTATTTCATTATCGTTAATGACCATAGCAGACACTAATAGACAAAAAGAGACGAGACTCCAAATCTACACACACGGAAATGTTATTAATACTAAATTTGACACCGCCACCACCACCAGCATGGACAGACAACATTATTGTCACCGTCATCTCTCGTATCTAGTCGACTCTATTGAATTTGAACTGGTTTTAGGGATACAACTTTGGGTTTTTTTTTGTGTAAACTTTACACTATCGAAAACCATAATCAAATATGTATTTCCCTTATTTGTTGTTGCTATTTCGTTATCCATCCATTAAAACATATAAAAACTCATGAGAATTAAGTGGATTTCCCTTAACAATACTAGTACTTTAACCCATTGCTCACATAAAGGGGGGATTTAAAACAACAAAATAGATACAAATTTATGTAAAACTATCCATAAACTTCTATAACAACACTAAAAATTAAATAGGTGTCAACAATAGGAAAAAACAACAACAACAGAATAGAACAACATTGGCGGTAACATTTTGTTGTTTGTTTTATAATTTTTATGTCGTTTTACATATTAATATGTTGTATTGTAGTGCAGTCCATTCATGATATCTCGATCCATCTTTATGGTGTTTCCATTCAATGATGCTAATGTCGCGTTATTTATTCTTTTGGTGGGGAAAAAAAATAAAAGGTTCTCTTCTCTCTGTGTGCCTTGTTATAATGGTGTCATTGTTGTTGTTGCTGGTGATGGTTTGTATATGGCCATGTGTGGTGGCTTACATGCATATATGTGGCATTGCATATCAAATGGCCCGCTACAGCAAAAACTATATCGTATCAATGTCAAACTTATAGCATTTATTGTTCTATATGATACGAATAAAAAAAAATCCAAAAAGTGGGCAGAGTAGGCATAGTTAAATATTTACCAATTAAGCATTTGTTTTTAATATAGGGACTGGTTTTAGGGACTGGTTTTATACTCAGAACTAAGAACGATTTTTGTCCTAAATATTTCTTAAGTTAAAAAATTTGTTTGAAAATTTCTGTCTTAAATAAAAATTTATAACAAATTCGATTTTAGTTTTGATTATTAAACCGGCCCTATTAATGAAATTTGGGAATTGCTCTATGTTGTCAGGACGTAAATGGGTCAATAGGAATCATTATACCCTACACCACTATGTGGTCAGGGTATTATAAGTTTGTGCTGATGTTTGTAACACAAAAAAATATTGGTCCTAGACCCACCTTATAGTATACCGATCGGCTGAGAATTTTTTTTTATTTCGATTTAACAATGTCCGTCTGTCCGTCCGTCCGTCCGTCTGTCTGTCTGTCTGTCTGTCCATGCATTCTTGTGCGCACTCTATAGGTCGCAAATATTAAGATATTTTGATGAAACTTGGTACACCGACTTATGTCGGCCCAAGGACGACGCCTATTGATTTTGGTGAACATTGGTCCATGTTTAGACCTAGTGCCCATATAAGGGTCCCCCCAAAATTATATTGTTTATACGCTGCAGGTCGTAAATATTAAGATATTTTGATGAAATTTGGTACACCGACCTATGTCAGCCCAAGGATGAAGCCTATTGATTTTGCTTAACACCGGTCCATGTTTAGACCTAGTGCCCATAAAGGGTCCCCCCAAAATTATATTGTTTATACGCTGCAGGTGGCAAATATTAAGATATTTTATTGAAAGTTGGTGCGCTGACTCACATTATAGAAAATTTTGACACAAGCCCCATTTTAACCCATTCGAATTTCGGATCCAAACATTAGTTGGCTTTTACCCAGACTGGTGTAGGGTATTGTATAGTCGGCATGCCCGACTTTAACCTTTTTACTCGTTTTGTTTAAAAATGTCTGACTTAAATAAAAATTTATAACAAATTCGTTCTGACTAACAAATCGGCTCTATTCATTATAAATTAGTGACATTTGGGAATTGCTCTATGTCGTTAGGATGTAAATGGGCAAATAGGAATCATTTTGTCAGCATGGTTAGTATTACAGTTGTGAAAGTAGCGGGTATTTCCTTATTGAGTGCTCAATAGCAACCGTTTTTCGAATATTCGGTACTTAAAAATACCTACTCAATATTTCCAGAGTTGTATTTTTCTCTACATAAGCGTAATTTTGACATGAAGATCACTACGAAAATACAGCTCTGCGGTATCTTTAAACAAAAGGTATTAGTCAAATTTTGTTTTGTATAAATATAAAAAATGTTGAGTGGTATCGAATCAGCAATTAAAAAGAATTTGGTAGTGTAGAGTATTCAAAAGTTTCGACATTTTACAAATCTAGTCGGTATAAACGACTTAAATATTCATTACACTTATCAACTTATTCAAAAACTTTTTAGGGCCTATCAGATTTGGGGTCTTAAATTAAAATTCATTCACAGCTTTTGCCATACTGACTGCAGTAGAATGTTCAATTAATTGCAACCATTTCCAAATAAAAATTATGTAGTGTGAACTTAAGTCATAAATGCCGAACAAAATTATCTTGTTCTGAAAATTCTTAAATTTTTATGTGCCTAAATTTGTCAAAAAAAATGTTAAGGCATCGCTAAATCGACTTCAAAAGTGAATCGAAGTGTCCAATAAAGATGGTCTAAGTCACCGGCTCCCACCAACTTTACGGACCCCTGAGACATTTTTACTGGCTCACGTTCCCCCCAAACGAATATAATTCCAAGATGATGTTTAGAAAAAAGTTGTATGAATTTAAATATATAAATATAAAAAAGTGTTTATTCTAGAAAAATCGATAAAGTTTCAGACATTTACCAGAGACAAAATGTCTATGAAATTCTGAGAGGTTTTCAATGATAAATCTAACGCTAAGATTTTGAGTGTTTTCTATAAAAAAAATAAACTTGTAAAAACTAGTGACTTTTTTATAGCAAAAGTAGGCTGAGTTCCAAAACGTCATTTGCAATGCAACTGAACAAAGTCATGCATTCGTAAACGCAATTGATGCGCATATAAAAAGCAAACTGTGCATCACAAATGTTGCTGATGCTTTGTTGACATGTTTTTATTACAAAGTAAGCAACACACTTGTTTGCTTTGTATCGAAACAGTAGTAAAACCGCAAACACTGCAATGTGTTTTGACGTTTAGGAACTCACCCGTAATTGCAAATGTTAAATGGAATTCACAAAATATATTTTGAAATTCAGAATTTCCATTTGAAATTGATAATAAAAAAAAAAAACAACTGCACTCATAGAAATAAATAGGTATGTAAAAATAGCAGAAAAAACAACTAAAAATTAGTTAAAAATGATGCTGCAGAAAAAACCGTTAAATTAGCAGATTTTTTTTTATTATTTTAAATTTTAGTAAAATAAGAACAGCAGAAATAAATGTTAAACTTTCAGTTAACTTAGATTGCGGCATCTAAAGGGTTGTTCAACAGGGACGCTACAAAAATAGAAAGACAGGGACAGCAAACGACGCCATATTTCTTGCCGCTCTTTTGACATTTCTCTTCAGTAAGGTTTGCCATTTCATGATGGAAAGATATACGAGCCAACAACGAGTCGAAATTATTAAAATTTACTACCGAAATTCGGAGTCAGTGACCTCAACGTTAAGAGCGCTACGTCCAATTTATGGTCGTCATAATCGTCCTAGCAGATCAACAATTGAGCGTGGGGCTACGTCAAATCTATGGTCTATGCCAACAAGCCAGCGACGATTGATGAACTTCGTACGAATATCGAACGTGAAATTGCAGCAGTATCGGCCGATTTATGCTTGAAAACCGTCGAAAATTGGGTTCAGCGTCTGGACTTCTGCAATCGTGCCCGTGGTGGCCATGCAAAAGAGATCGATTTCCATACATAATGGCATCGAACGTACTTTCACAGGAATAAAGAACTTCATTGATATCCAAAACCGTTTTTGTTTTATTTAAACTTTTTTACTTTTGTAGCGCTCTTATTGAAAAACCCTTTATTACACTAAAAATGCAGAAGTAGTTCTGAGTTGTTTTAGTTTTTTTTTTAATGCCTGTAAAAGCTTTACTGACAAAGCCAAAATTCTATCACTTTCCAAATTCCGTAAGGGCGATAAATTGTCATTAATTACCCACTTTTTGGAAAGATTGAAAAAATATTTCCAATTTTTATCCATATCATATGGGACAACGGTTCCGAAATGGGCATCGCGATCCGCGAAGAATTCCGATGTTACACATACTTATTTTCGAAAAAAATCTGTGTGGTTAAAAAATAAACTCACAATCAGATTTTATTCTGGTTAATACATACATAAGGAATTAATTCACTTTTTTTCCGTTCGATTTATAAAATTGAACGCGTTCACCGGTGAATTAATTCATTTGATTTAATAAAAAGAACTACTGCAATTGAATTAATTCGTATAAATAAATCGAACGAAAGTAAATGTGAATTAATTCCATTCAATATATGGTGCTTAGTGAATTTAATTTTTAATTCAGAATTGAAAAATTGAATTAAGGAATTAATTCTTCAAAGCTCTGATCATAATATTTATAGAAAACCATCAAAATATGTATCAGACTTAACTTTTTCTATAGAACAATCAGATATTTTTTAAAAACTTTTTTTGCAGAAAAAGCCTACGGGTTTTATAGTCTTTTAATTGCAAATTCCCCAAAATTCCCTGTAATCTTTTTCTGGTAAATCTCTCAAATTCTTTTTGGAATAAAAACTTTATCGAATATTGTTATGTAATCTCCCGAAATGGGGCTAAGGAGTTTCTAATTTTTGGTATTTCCAACACCAAATGGAAGTTTTACACTAATAAGATTAATTTTTTTTAGCTGAACGGTTTTTATGGAAAGCTTCATATATATTTTACTTTTCATAATGACCAATTTAACATGAGTTTTAGGTGTAGTCTGTTTATACACCTTTGAAAATAAGTTAGTTAAATTATTATTAATTTTTTATTAAAAAACACGATTTTATTGTTATATTCTTGAGTTGAGTTTAAGTGCTCTCCTTTTTTATGTATTTAAAAGTTTAAGCGATGTTTTTGAAGGTTTTTGAGTGTTGAAATTCGAATGCTAAAGTATTAGCAGAACTATTTTTAATAAAGTATGGTGATTTGAACCCCAGTCGTCAAATTGCCAGAAAATACACACTAAGCTAACGAGACATGTAATAAATACATGAATGATAACAGTGGCTTACGTCTGGCTTACATTGGCATAACATCAATTAGAACCGTAAGTACTTGCCAATGTTGGCAAAATGTCAATAAAACCCAAATATAAATGGTTAAAAAATATTAAAAAAAATAATAACGGAATCTGCCTTTAAATCTCATTTAAACAAAGCGTACACTAGTAGAAAAAAGTCTGTAAAAATTTTAGTTAAAACTGTTTTTTCTGCAAGGGCAGTTTACCTTATTTTGAGTAACTTTTTCTGCTATTTTTACAGGTTTATTTCTATGAGTGTACGGATTTCTCTAAAATCAGTGCTCTGCCAGTGTATTATTTTTGGTACATTTGGCAATTTCTGTCTGGGTAGTTAAACTAAATTAACCACAATGAAGATTTTGAGGAGAATTATTTAATTTTCGTTTCACACTTAAAAGTTATTTCGGGCTTGTACCAACATGAGTCGGCGATGTAGAGAAAAATTATATTTTTTACCTGAGCTACTCTTTTCAAATAGAAATAATACATTTTTTCTAAATATATATTTTTAAGTGCTTATGCATAATAATTTGAAAATCTTATAACAAGTTTATAAAATAAATTTTGTATGGAAAATTTGTTTTATAAGTCACTTATAAATTTTGAAAGTGATTATTAGGGCAAGGAATTTCATGCACTTAAAAATCGAAAATATGCGTCTAAAAAATGCGGCTAAAAAAGAAAAATATGCATTAAAAACATTAAAAATATGCACTAAAAACGATTATTTTTCCAAAAATAACGCACTTTAAAATATAAAAATATATGTAAGTTAGTTATTTTGCAAATAGACATAGAACTCCAAGCTTTTCCAAAGGTCAATAAGGTTTTTAAGAAATTTTATTTAAAAAAAAATTTAAAAACAAAAAATATTTTGTTTGAATAAAAAATGAAAAGTATCAATTTTTTATATTTTTTACAAATTATAAATTTCTCCTAAAAACTAAAAATATGCATTAAAAAGTACAAAATATGCATTAAAAAGGCAACAAATATGCATTTAACGTCAAAATATACAAAAACATGCATTTTTGTCAAAATATGCAAAAATATGCAACTACAAATCGATGCTATTTTGTTCTAAATTTGATGATTCGGATAAGTATTTAGGCTATATTTGTTTTGGACTATCGAGGAAAAACATGCATTTGCATGAAATTCCTTGCCCTAGGGATTATGCATATGACCCTTAACATTTAAAAAAAGCAATTATTTTAATCCAAAAAGTGAAAAAAAAGTTTTATTAAAAATATTGTGGAATATGTGACTGAATATAATATTAGGTGAATTTAAATCTTTAAAATCAATCTTCAGCACGAAGCCATTATGCACCACATATTTGGAGTTTTTCACAGGAATTCCCGTGATTCTTTTTTTTATAAAATTCTGTTTTAGAAAGTAGAGATAGCAATGATAAAGTAAGAAAAGGCTTTCAAAATACTCTCCTTTTGCAGAATACATTTATAACTTCAAAATTAGTTAAAGAAAATAAAACCGGCGATTATTTTCAGTTCTCAAAATATTTGAAGGAAAATTAAATTCTGAAAAAAAAAGATTTATTGTAACGAAAAAATTTGTCCAAATGCATAGCAATTGCAGCCAAAAATATTTTTGTTTGAGACATTCTATTTTCATTGACCCAGGAATACATTTTATTATACCCAAACCATATAGTTGGCAAGAAGATCGGTTGTTATGTCGAATCTGTAATCTCTGTTCAATATTTAATAACAATTTTAAATTGTTGGAGTATTTTCTATGTCATGACGGTTGCTCACTTAAATTAAATGCATTTGCGTATGAGTCTGGTATTTTTTAAATCTGAAAAAGGTTAAGGTACCTTTTGTCAAATATTTATTCAAACATTTCTCGATTCTGCGTCAAAGCTTTTGCCCGTAGACTTAAGAAAGCAAGATTTTCATACATTTTATTTTTTTTTTCTAATGTAACATTTTAATTTTAAATGTTTGATCTCAGAAATTATTTTTTTACATCAAATGTTGTTATTTAAGCTTAATTCACACGCTTTTCATCGCTGTCCATTAGACCACCCATGAAATGTATGAGATTTTTAAAAGTTCTTTTTTTGTTCTCTCCACCGGCAGTTTCCGATAGATTGGGCATAAAAAATAATATGTGTACAAAAAGTTGATCTCTCGGGTGCATACAGGCCAGTCAGTTTGAACTAGGGATACCGATCCCGAAATCCCGATCCCGAAAATCCCGGGATTTCCGGGATTTGCAAATCCCGAAATCCCGGGATTGTTCTTGAAAAAATCCCGGGATTTCCGATTTCATTATTTGCCAAATTTTATCACTTTTTGTATTTGTTTTTATTGTTATATTCGACCTAAATCACTTAAAGCAAATATCTTATTAAATTTTATTAAAGAACTAATTTTTTCTATGCATACACTCATAAAAAAAAGTTAGTACAAAAGTCTGTTAACGCGTTCTGATTAAATTGAACTAATTTTTCTGTTATTTTCTCCAAAAAAGCCCGTACAAATAGGTCAAAATTCTGCTAAAATAACAGGAAATAGTACATGTATTAGCGCCAGCACAATTTTGACCTATTTGTATGGACTTTTTTTTATGAGTGTAGATAATAGATTAAAATAGATTAGTGATTAAATATATCTGAATAAAAACATTAATAATTTAAAAACGTTTATTTAGCTTTAAAACTTTTCAGATTTATTTGATCTTTTAACTTACATGTTTTCATTTATTTTATTAATGGTTTGCTAAATTCATCACTTCATGCAATATAATTTTGCCGAATATTAGTATACCAAAAACAGCAAATTTTTGTTATAGTATTTAGCAAAATATAACATCGACCTTTTTGAAATCAGCAAAGGTATGTGCTCAATATTTCACATTAGTAGACTTAAAAAATCTAATATAATCATTAATATTTCTGATGCTTTCAGCAGAGTAGTTTGTATTTGCATTTAATTAATTTTAGATTAATAGCTTTTTCTGCTATTTTTACATACTTATTTCTATGAGTGTAGTTTTCTTTTAAAAACAAATTCACAAGGCTGTAGTACTCCACTCTGAGTGGATTTTTTGTTCCTTGCTTTTTGGCACATACATATTTTTCGTATCATGCCCTCTCTATTCTAGTAAACTCCACTCTGCAGCTTTGAACACTCTGCAGCATTGTGAATCCGGCTTAATTTATTTATTTTTTCGTACTACAGGAAATAAATAAGTAGATTTATAATGAACTATTTTAATTTTTAGTGTTTACTTTAGCTATTTATTTTTAAAATTAAAAATATAATGAAATCCCGAAACCCCGAAAAATCCCGAAATCCCGAAAAATCCCGGGATCCCGATAAATCCCGGAATCCCGAAAAATCCCGGGATCCCGGGATTTCAATTTTCAAAATCCCGAATCCCGGGATTTGTAAAAACCAGTCCCGTTCGGCATCCCTAGTTTGAACTTTTGACCCTTAAAATTACCTAAAAACACTTCAAAGCTTTTTTGCGCCATAACTTATAAATTTGACGTTTATTGAAAATTTACTACATAGGTATTTTTATGTAGAATAAGAAGACAAACACTTCCTTCATACTATACTTCTACCTAAGTATGATGTATAGTGAAGTTTTAAGGGGAAAAAGTCAAAATTTAAATGACCCTTGTTAAAATTTCGACAGAGACAATTAAGATTGGTTTTCATTATTTTGTGTAGTAATATATCTAGTTTTCATAAAGTAATTACATTTTTAACAAATATCGGTTATTCCGTGACAAATTGACCAAAATTTGACTTTGAAGTATCGGTTTATTATACATATATGTTGTATGGAAACCCTTAGTAACAAGATTTGGATACGCTAGAACCCCTAATTTTGTGAGGTTTGAACAAAATGCATAAGGAAAAAATGGGGGAGGTGGGGTGGGGACAAATGACTCCCAATCGGCGTCAAAGGTGGTGGTGAAGGGTTAAAAATCCACAAAAAAGTCCACAATTTCCCCGGAGTCGCCCCTGGAGCGGTAAAATGTCAGACCGACCCCCATTGATTTGTCTTTTTCAGCATTTTTTCCGAACATACCTATCCCCTATCTCCATTCTGTAAGAGGGCTCCCATACAAATGACATTTTTATAAAATTTACTCTCACCGCTTTAACTGTTCTAAGGGTGCCCCTAGAAAAGTCAAATATATGACTGATCCCCAATATTTTTTTAGTTTCAAAATTTTATCCGAACATATCTACCCTCTATCTTTAACCCTTAAGGCGGTCCCCATACAATTTTTTAATAATTTTTTTTTATGAAATCAGCTCTTACCGGACCCATGGTACCTCCCAGAGGGGTGGAATGTAAGATCGACCCCCATTAATTTTCCCCTCAAACATTTTCTCCGAACATACCTAGCTCCTATCTCTAATCCGTAAGAGGGCTGCCATACAAATATGACATTTTTATAAAATTTCCTCCCACCGCTTTAACTATCCCAAGGGTGCCCCTAGAGGAGTCAAATGTAGGACTGACCCCCAATATTTTTCGAACCACAATATTTTCTCGGAACATATCTACCCTAGGGTGGACCTTGTGTCGATATTTTGGTAGATGAGGGCTCTATTCCGTGCCTTTTTGAAAAAAAATGACAATGCCGAAAAAAAAAATTAAAAAAAAAAAAAAATAGGGGTTGCGCACGAGCCGAGAAAAAGGTCCACTTTGCCAAAATTAGGGGGGAAATTGCCATAGGTCATCAGGGGTCACCCGTAGGGGGGAAGAATGTATGGCCGACCCCCATTAACTTTTTACCGCCAACATTTTCCCCCAAGCCACCCACCCCCTAGCTCCTCCCCTTAGGGGGGTCACCATACAAAAATGGAGGTTGCTCAGTATTTTCGAAAAACACCATAGGTCATCAGGGGTCACCCCTAGGGGGGCAAAATATATGACCGACCCCCATTAACTTTTCATCCCCAACATCTTTTCCGAACAAACTTACCCTCTATCTCCACTCCTTGAGGGACTCCCCATACAAAAATACTGAAAATCTATGTATTTACAGTTGCACAATATCGAGATTTTTTTGATTTTTTTTGATTTTTTTACAGAAATTCCACCAATATTCCACCAAAGTTAAGATGACAACACAACTTAGATCGCGCGACGATATTTTTTTGATTGGTTATCCAAGCATGAATATTACGGGGAACAAATTACCGTCGAAGAAGCAAGTGCTAAGAATGCATTTCTTCAACATTCGCAAACGAAACATGTCGAAGAAAAATAGTGCGGTTATAGTCGCGGACGCAGTGATGATTTTTTGGCGCCAAGCAGCTATTCCGACGAAAGCCAGAGGAGATGTTACAAGAAAAATAGCTGCGCTGCACGATGAGTGGGATGCTTTAAGAAAGTCATCTCACAGAAAGACTGAGTCCACTAGAGAAAAAGAGAATAAGTTTTCTGATAGCTTGGATAATCTTTTCGACATCGCACACGCCAACGCCCTTGAGAAAATGACAAATACCGAAGACATTGAGTTTCTGCTAAAGCAAAGAGAAGATGGCCGGCCAGGAACTATGGGAGGTGTGGACGCTACTGATACTCGAACGAGGAAAAGAAAAGCTGAGCGCGAAGAACAAGAAGAGTTGCGACGCAAACGTGCAACGGAATCTAGTAGAGATCAGTTCGCTAAAGGCGGTAAGTTATTTCGCGCTTTGTGTGTTCGTCCAATGTTTATATTCAAATGAAATTCTTTCAATTGCAGTGGTTAAATTCTCAAGCAGTGATTCAAGCGATGATAATGGGAGACAGGACGAAAACTTCCCGGCAGAAGCTGGCCCATCAAATGTTGGTGACATAAGAGGTTACAAACAATGTTTTACTGAACGAGTCCTATCAGCTTTGGACAAGTGCAAAGTGACTGACCGAGACGCGGTCGGCATTATGATAGCGGCGGCAGAAGCATTTGGACGCGATCCTCAACAATACACAATAAACCGTACGTCGCTTCGGAGATGTCGGCGTTCAAATCGAGAGAACATGCTGAGTTATGTGAAAGACAATCCAGAAGTAAGATCGCATAGATTTATTTGCTCTCATTCAGAATTCTTATTCTTCAACGCGTTTCATTTATCTCCAGCTTGTCGCAGCTAAATCCTTCGTAGTCCATTGGGATGGCAAAATGCTTTTGGATTTTGTGGGTACAAAGAAGGTGGACCGTCTACCGGTAATTGTCTCGTACGGAGAAAAAGAACAACTTCTTGGAGTTCCCAAAGTAGAAGATGGGAAAGGAAAAGGCCGGAGAATAGCACATGCCGTTTATCAACTGTTGGCATCTTGGCATATGACACATCGAATACAAGGACTTTCTTTCGACACGACATCAACGAACAGTGGCCCATTCTCCGGAGCCGCAGTTGCTCTTGAGCGGCTGTTGGAGAGAGAAATCTTATATTTACCTTGCAGACACCACGTATACGAACTGGTGCTAAGGGAAGTTTTTGAGACAAAAATGGGAAAGACCAGTGCACCAGGCGTTCCTTGCTTTGACCGTTTCAAACAGGAATGGGACGCTGTAAAGGTTAAACCATTCCATTCTGGCTTGATAGACGATCAAGTCGTCAGAAAAATTCCTGTGGCAATGCAAGTCGGCATAAAGGAGTTTTGCTTAGATCAATTGAAGGAGAAACACCCTCGCGATGACTACAAAGAAATGCTACAATTAATTCTTTTGTTTCTGGGTGAAAAACTTGAGAATTACCATTTCCGAGCTCCAGGACCCGTTTCCCATGCTCGATGGATGGCAAAAGCCATTTACAGCCTCAAGATGTTTTTGTTTCGGAGAACTTTTCACTTATCTGTATGTGAATTGAATGGTATTCGACACGTTTGTATTTTTGTGGTGCGACTTTACGTCAAGGCATGGTTTGGTTCTTCTCGAGCAGCTGAGGCGCCGAATCAAGATTGGAAGTTTTTGAAGGACATCGTCGAGTACAAGTCCGTTGACCAGGATTTATCTCGGGTAATGATAAAGAAATTTATCGGTCACCTATGGTATCTCGCCGATGAGCACATAGCCCTTGCCTTTTTCGATGACAAGGTTTCAAATGAGTTGAAGGCCAAAATGGCCCAAGCATTGCTAGAAAAGGAGAATGACGAAGGTGAAGAAGATGAAGAAGACGAAGAAGACGAAGAAGGTGAAGAAGATGAAGAAGACGACCCGGTTCCCCCAGCTCCTCGCGTCGTAATCAAAAGCACCAGCGTTAAAAAAATCGAGGTGAAATTCAAAGATGTGAATGAGGAATTCTTGGCTAAAGACTTGAGCAACTTCGTCTCTCATAATACCAAAAATTTATTTGTACGATTTGGAATATCGCAAGATTTCATTCTAGCAAATCCAGCAACCTGGAAATCTCGCGCAGACTATCAAGAAGGTCGTAGAATTGTAAATAACTTGCGCGTTGTGAACGACACTGCCGAAAGAGGAGTAAAAATGATACAAGATTATAATAGAATACTGTGTCAAGGCGAAGAAGAGAAACAGTATTTACTACATGTTATCGATTCTTACCGCAAGAAATACCCATCAGCGAACAAAAATATGTTAATTTGACTATATTATATTAAAAGTGCTTAGTAGTACTACTCAATTACAGCTTCTTTTATTTTTGTATGGGGAGTCCCTCAAGGAGTGGAGATAGAGGGTAAGTTTGTTCGGAAAAGATGTTGGGGATGAAAAGTTAATGGGGGTCGGTCATATATTTTGCCCCCCTAGGGGTGACCCCTGATGACCTATGGTGTTTTTCGAAAATACTGAGCAACCTCCATTTTTGTATGGTGACCCCCCTAAGGGGAGGAGCTAGGGGGTGGGTGGCTTGGGGGAAAATGTTGGCGGTAAAAAGTTAATGGGGGTCGGCCATACATTCTTCCCCCCTACGGGTGACCCCTGATGACCTATGGCAATTTCCCCCCTAATTTTGGCAAAGTGGACCTTTTTCTCGGCTCGTGCGCAACCCCTAATTTTTTTTTTTTTTAATTTTTTTTTTCGGCATTGTCATTTTTTTTCAAAAAGGCACGGAATAGAGCCCTCATCTACCAAAATATCGCAAAAATTTCATTTCAAGGTCCACCTTAATCTACCCTCTATGTTCAACCCTTAAAGCGCTTTTTATATTTTTATAATTTTTTTTTATGAAATCAGCTCTTACCGCCCCATGTAGCCTCCTAGAGGGGTGGTATGTAAGACCGATCCCATTAGTTTTCCCTCCGATTATTGTTTCCGAACATACCTACCCTCTGTCTCTACTCCCTAAGTGCGCTCCCATACAAAAATTACATTTTTTAAAATTTATTCCAACCGCTCTTTTTGTCCCAAGGGTGCCCCAAGAGGAGTCACATGTATAACTGACCTCCAATATCTTTTCAATCTTAACATTTTTTCGGAACATATCTACCCGTTATTTTCAACCCTTAAGGTGGTGCCCATACAAATTTTTTAGTTTTTATACATTTTTTTATGAAATCGAGGAGGGATTTTTTAGCCAGGACTATGTTAAAGTGCCACGCCAGCGCTTTTCGGTTTGAATTTTTCTGGCTGGGTATTTACTCCATTGATAAACCATGAAATATAGGGAATTAATCGAATATGCTGCTCTATAGCACTACATTTGCATGTGCACAACGTATAATAAATAGGTACTTAAGTGCGATTTTGGTCTTTCTTTCGTGGAATAAGAGATCTATGTTACAAATGTAATTAGTTTCTAAAAACAACATATCTTACTCTACAAAAAAAATGATAACCGATCCTAACTGTCTCTGTCCAAATTTTAACGAGGGCCGTTTATAATGAAGTCTTAACACAAATTTTGATTTTATCAGCTTAAAACGCCACGACAAGTAATACTTAGACCAAAGATTAGTATGAAGAGAGTGTTTGTCCTCTCATTCCACATAAAAACACTTATATGGTATTTTTTCGGAAAACCGCAAATTTAGGAGTTATGGCGCAAAAAAGCTTTGAACTGTTTTTAGGTAATTTTTAGGGTCAAAAGTGCAAACTGACTGGCCTATATGCGCCCGAGAGATCCAATTTTTGTACACATATTATTTTTTATGCCCAAACTATCGGAAACTGCCGGTGGAGCGAACAAAAAAATACTTTTGGAAATTTGGGTGGTCTACTGTCCATCCATATTTAAGAGAAAATTTATAAAAATTTGGAATTTCTTATCAACAAATGTGGGAAATAGTGTATATGGGTAGACATGTATGACGAGCTTTCAACCTCCAAACATTCACAAAAATTAATGTATTTGGATCTGGTAAAAGATCTAATCAAAACCCGAAATTTTGGAAAAGTTATTATTTATTTGATTCTTCAGCGGGAGTTCATGTGTTCCCGGGAAATTTCAAAATGAATCCCGCTTTCCCGGTAAATTTAAAAGTCCGAGAGAGAATTATCTGCATGATACTAATACATTTTTGCATTAAAGCAATGAAATTTCACTGAAACTCGTACTATTTAAGTTCAGTATATCAAGGCTCAGATAGGACCTTTCTATGTCGGCTAGGTCAATAGAATTTTACTCCCTAAGCGATTTAAACATTCCTACTGCTATACACTTGTTTTGCATTTACTGCAATTTCTTTCTTTGAGTGTATAATTTAGTTCTTTTGTTTCATCTTGTTCACTATTATAGAATACAATATGCATATAAACAACCAGTATCCATCCATCCTATACAAAATATACATCACATTGCATTCGATATTCTATAGGTGCCACGGCATTCATGTAAGTGTTTAGTTCAGTTTAGTTTACTTTGCTCTTTGTCGTGTTATTGGTGTTGTTTTTTAACTGCATTGACACTTTAACACCCTAGAGATTTTGTGTTCCTATTGTGTGATAGTGATTTTTTGTTTTTTTTATTTACAACGTTTAAACGCGTTGTTGATCAGTTAATTGACACCGCGTTTTTGTTCCTTTTTTTTATTGTTTTTTAAAATACTGTTTGTTGAGTGCTTTTGGTTTATTTTTTTTTTTTTCTAAAAATATGTTCAATATTGACACTCTAAAGAACTTCTAAAGCTTGTAATTTATTATAACGAAAGAAAAAACCGCAGGTAATACTAGTTAAGTAGATGAATGAAATACTTTTTGGAGAAATTGTCGATAATAGAATATGTCTAGGCGGAATATTATGTTATTTAAATTACTTTATTACAATTAATAGGTACAATTTATTAAACAAAATGTATGGTAATTTTATAAAGATATTTTACCTAATAACTTTTGAACACTTGTATGAATTTTAACCAATTTTTCATGTCAAATTTATAACGACCTAACAGAGATTAACCCAGCAAAAAAAAATTTGGAAGTAATGCTTTACAAACTACTTCTTTCACTGCTTCACAAGTATCCGTTAGTGTATTTTTACTGCTTTTTTAGAAGTACTTCCGAACAACCTCAAAAAATCACTTCTTTCATTGCTTCTAAAGTTAGTATATTTTTACAGCTTTTTTAGAATTACTTCTGAACAACATCCAAAAATTGCTTCTAAAGCATAATTGCTCTAAAAGTGATCCTAAAAAGTGATTTTGATATCATTTGGTATTTCTAAACAGATGATCTCGGGTTCGCTTCCTGGAGGGACCAGTATCTTTTATATATATATATATTTTTTTTTAATATTTATAATTAATTTGTTCAAATTCAATATTTTTTTAATTTAAATTTTTTAAAAATATATGAAATTAAAATAATGGAAAAGAACTGAAAACAATACTGAATTCCAGTGCACCTTTTGCACTTGTTTAAAAGGAACTTTTATTGAAGAGAATAAACAACAATATCTAGCAATGACAAAGTGGTATTTTTATGCCAGTCAACTTTCATATCAAAGAGAGCTAGACCAACAATACCCGGTGGCGGTAATAAAAAAACTTTTGTAGAATAAAAAAAAAAATTTTTTGCGAAGAATTTTTTTTTATTTTAATTGGTGAAAAAGAGCTTCCTTTTTACTCGTTCAAAAAGTACTGAAAAAATGTTGAAATGGGAATACTCCTATTTTATGACAACTAACTCAATCTAAAAATCATTAATGTTAATGTTTAAAAAGAAATACATCTAGAACACCAATTGTAGTTCTTTTTCTACTGCTTTGGCATCCCTTTTTTTGCTGGGAACTTCATTCAATTCCTGTGTGCGCTATACAGATTTCATTGTCCAAATTTAAATTTTAGTTTAGTTTTAAATATATTTCTTAAATTATTACTTTGCATTATTGTCGTCAATATTGGAGATTTAATTTTAATATTATCTTGTCAGTTTATCGGCTTGCCTCTATTTTTTAGTTCTAAGATTTAGTTTTCTTGTCACTTTACTCATCTCTTTTTATATATTTATTTATATATTTAAGTATTTACCTTTTTCTGTCATTTTCAGTTTAATTACACTATTTAACAAAAATCTATTTTTTTTTGGTACTGTCTGCGTCCAAAACTTTTCTAAATATTTTGGTCTCCTAAACTCGAATTTAAAGTCAAATAAGTTCGGTCTACCATTTTGAGGAGTCTTTGCTTTAGCCAGACAGGTAGGGTACTCGAAAAATTTTACGGTTCAATATTAAGGGGAACCACTTCACAATATTTTTATAATTTTTCTGAATTTAAATTACACATAAAATTATATTTTATTTGTGTTTTTAATTTCACAATTCTTTCACATAAAAAGAAGGTTAAATAAAAGACAAAAAAAAAATATTTTATTTGTGTTTAATCAGGTCGCTAAATATTCTTACAAGACACTTCAATAAATAGGCCGAGTTGCGAAATTTTTGATGTTCCTATCTTACACTCATAAAAAAAAAATTAGTACAAAAGTCTGTTAAACGCGTTCTGATTAAATTCAACTGATTTTTCTGTTTTTTTTTATCTAAAAAAGTCCGTACAAATAGGTCAAAATGCTAATTTCAGCAATTTTTTCTGCAAGGTTATTTTACTACTAAAAATTTTGCTGTTATTATGGGAAATTTAATGGTTTTGAGCCCTGCGGTATTTTTTGCTAATTTTAGCAACACATGTTTGCTGACCTGTATTACAACAAAATTAGTAGATAAAATTACTAGCCTCTACTAAAAATTTCACCAATATTGTTGTAAACTGCAATTCAAAATTGATTTGCTGAAATAAGTTAAAAAATTATTAAATATCAATAATTTTAGTATAATGAAATTAGTATAAATATTTAGTAGACGCTACTAAATTTCAGTAAATTGTTGTAAACTGCAATTTAAAATCAATCTGCTGAAATTAGCAAAAAGTGTACTAAAAAATAAACAAACTCTAAAATCTAAAAAAATTAAAATCAAATTTTAATAAAAAAAAATATAAAATAATGGCTTTGTAGCGAAAGCCGAAAATATTGCTGGTCTTATCGAATTCTTTCAAAAATGTTAATTCTTTGTAATTTACTTGTAAAAATTGTATCATCTTTCTTTAATTGGAAAATAATTTAAACAAAAAGTGATATTAATTTATGATCTAGAGTCAAACTAAAGATCACTTACCAAAATAAGAGATCAACTAAACATTCCCCTCATTCATCTTAAAAAAATGTATTTTTTTTCTTTCGATTGTAAAATATGAATAATTACTTCATCATACCTGAAATTTCGGAGTAAAAATTGCAAACGGTTCCTCCAGTAATTACTTCTTTATTGGATTGGAGATACAATAAAATTTTCTGAGTTTTATTTCCAAAATAAGAATATATCAATAATAACAAATGTAAACTAAAGAAGAATTCTAAAAAATCAACGAATTCTTGTAAACAAAATTTTCTTAATGTATCAACTTGTTGTTAAATTAGTATATTTTTTTTTGCTAAGTTTAGCACTCGGTTTAGAAAAATTAGTAAAATGTTTTGCTGAAATCAGCAACGAAAATTAGTGAAGAAATTCGTCATTTGTAATAAGAGAATAGCAAAAATTATTACTAAAAAACAAAACTGCACTAAAAATCAGTACAAAAATAGTAAAGTGCGATTGACAACTGTTTACAGATTTTTCTACCAATTTTTTAATTTGAATTGTTACTCTTAGTGTAGTGGAAATTTGTGCAAATACCTTGTCGAGTAGTGTTATCATCGGTATATCATGTGTAACAAAAATAAGAAAAACATACCAGACTGTCGTCGAGAGGCTTATATATTAACACCAATCCAATCATATATCTGTATGCTGTCTCTTCTCTTTGTGTATATATGAAAGATGGTGATTTATTGCTATAACAATGCTTTTATTTTATGATGATATAGTAAATACTTATACAACTGACGCAGATTTTTTTTTTGCCGCACGAGAGCTGGTTACCATAGGTGGCAAAAATGAACAACAACAGCAGCTCCATTATTAACAAGACAAGTAGAGATATACGGCACAAATCTATAGACAAAAAATACTACTATTTGTCTACTTTGAGTTTTTTCCACAATCAGCATAGTTCTACCAATTCAGCCATCCCTGTACATTCATCCTACTAACCATGTCATTCCATCCATCCTCCTGTTTTTTGTTATATTTTTTTGTTAGTGAAGATATGAATTAAATGATGTTTTTCTGAGGATTTGTCATTTTCTGAAAACTCCTCATATTTACACATACTACATACACTCAAATGCACACACACACACTCATATGTTGCAGAAAAAGTGACTTGTTGTAGACTGTAGGTTGAATCCGTGTGTTGGATTTCTATTGGTTAAGGGGATAAGTAGTTTCGTATATAGTGTGGTAAACATTTAAAAATGTATTTAAATTTATATCAATGATTTATCACAATTGAGTTGACTAATGACAAAAAAGTTGTCGCTACTAATTTAAATTAGGCAAAACTCAAACGCTGTAAAAATAGTAGAACCGAGAGGAACTGAGCCAAAGTTGAGGCCGAAATATATCTGTAAAAATACAATCATAGAAATAAATCCGTAAGAATGGCCGAAAAAGTTACTAAAAATTAGTTAAAAATGATGCTGCAGAAAAAACTGCTAAAATTAACAGATTTTTTTTACTAAATACTAGTAAAATGAGAACAGCAAAATTAAAACTGTTAAATTTACAGAATTTTAGTTATATTTAGGCTAACTTTTAGTTAATTAAAAATAGCAATTTGTACTGTAAAATCTGCAGAAAATTTTGTTGAATATTTGTAGACTAAAAATAGCAAAAATAAACTGGTAAAATTACAAAATTTTTGATATTTTTAAGCTAAATTTAGTTGAATGCAAAACTAGCTAAAATCAGCAGAAATATTTGCTAAAAAATTATAAACTGCTGTTTTCAAAAGGCTCGATTTTTATTTGCATTTAAAAAAATCGAAAAAAAAACTTATAAAATTTTAAATTTTTTGGTGATTTTTAGGGTACTAATTATTTAGCAAAATTTTTTGCTGATTTTAGCAGGTTAATTTGCTATTCTCCATTTACAAAAATTTAGCTTAAATATAACTAAAATTCTATATATTAAACAGTTTTATTTTTGCTGTTCCTATATTACTAATATATAGCAAAAATAATCTGCTAATTTAGCAGTTTTTTTCTGCAGCATCATTTTTAACAAATTTTTAGTAGTTTTAACTAAATTGTTTACGGACTTTTTTCTATTACTGTAGCAGTAAAATCTGCCAAAAATTAGTTAAAAATTATCCTGCAGGAAAAACGAGGGGTACTATTTATATTTCGGAAATAGCAAATAATAACAAACATTTTAAAACGAGGATGGCTTTATTGTTTTTCAAAATATTCCCCTTGATGATCAATAAACTTTTGCATTCGTTCAAACCATTTTCCATTCCCCTTGAGACACCTCCAGAACATGGTTTTTGAACGCTTCTACTGCTTCTTCGGCGCTCGTAAATCGTTGACCACGCAGTTTACCTTTGATATTCGGGAACAAGAAGAAGTCATTGGGTGCCAAATCAGGACTGTACCGAGGATGAGTCATCAATTCGATGTTTTGACTGCTCAAAAATTCACCTGTTTGTCTAGATGTGTGAGAGCTCGCATTGTCATGATGGAGAATGATTCGTCTTTGGCGGTTGGTTTTACGAATTTTTCCGAAGACTTCCGGCAAACAAATGGTCGTGTGCCACTCATAATTGACCGTCATACGTTGCTGAAGCGGAACAGTGGCCACATAACCCAATCGGCCGAAGAAATAGGCGACCATTTGCTTCGCTGTCCTTCTTCCACGAACAAATTTTGTTGGATTTCGCTCGTCTTGGAATACTAACACGGTCGATTGCTGTTTTGTTTCCGGCTCATACGCATATATGCATGATTCGTCACCTGTCACGATTTTATACACGTCTTTTAAAGCACCACGGTCAAACTTTTCAATCATTTCCTTACACCAATCGTCGCGAGCCTTTTATTGAGCGATTGATAAATTATGGGGTATACAACGAGAGCAAATTTTTTTTGCAAAATCGAATATATTGAAGTGGAACTAATGTGTAAGGATGCCTCTATCTCACGATATGTCACATGACGATCTTGCATTATCAGTTCACGCACTGCATCGATGTTTTGTGCCACAACAACCTATTTTGAACGACCTTCACGGAATTCGTAGGCGACTGAACTACGACCACGATTGAATTCACTATACCAGCGATATACTGTGATTTTTGATGGTGCTTTATCGCCATACAAAGAACTGAGTTCATCGACACATTCTTATTGAGATAATCCACGTCGAAAGTTGTGAAAAATAATCCAACGAAAACCTTCTCTTCAAATTTACATTTTTTGGCCAAATTGATTTTCTTAACTCACTGTAAAAAAAAACATATAGCACTTGTACATCAAAACCTTGTGAGTACGTTTATGCTAAAAAATGTCAAATTTTATTATGGTGTTGCCAGATTTTTGCCAGTTCCCGAAATATGAATATTACCCCTCCTATCTGCAAAAAAAAATTTTTGTATATCAGCAAATTTTATGTACATACCAATTTTAATAAATTTTTCTGATAGCTTTTCCCCTAACCGACATTTAAATCCTTGTATAAGTTTGTTTTATACAATTTTTTATTACACCGGCTCTGACAACCTTCAGCTTATTTTTTTATAAAATAAATAAATATTTTATATTGTTGTTTTTGTGTTTTTCGTATTTCATATTTAGCAGATAAATACACGTTTTATGATGTATAATAAATGGCTTCATTCTTGGGTGACAAATAGTTCGGTTTGTTATTATTTTGTTTTATGGTTGATACTCCGTTTTTCTTTTTTTCTTTTTGCAATAAATTTTTGTCAACTGTCTTGACTGGTATTTATTTTTATATACGTGGCATTTCATGTCATCGGGGTCGCCCTGCTATTAAAAATTGAGCTTGATCTACAGTAGGGTGACCTTCGTTATATGGGCGAAAAAAAAAATGTTGACCCCCTAATTTTAGCAACACATATCTACTGATTTGTAGTGCAATAAAATTTGTAGAAAAAATTAGTAGCCGCTACTAAGTACTCGGTTTTAAACAATTGGTAAAATGTTTTGCTGAAATCAGCAACAAAAATTAGAAGAAAAAAATCTGGGATTTGTAATAAGAGAATAAGCACCCAGCAAAAAAAAAAGAGATGCTGAAGCAGTAGAAAAAGCACTTCAATTGATGATCTAGATGTACTTTTTTTTTAACATAAACACTAATGACATTTTTTCAGTACTTTTTGAACGATTTTTTTTTATTTTACAAACGTTTTTTTATTGCCGCAAACGGCGCGGTAGAGCGCTGAGCTATTCTTTGATATGAAAGTTGACTGACATAAAAACACCACTTTGTTACTACGAGATATTGTTCCTTATTCTCTTCAATAAAAGTACTTGTTAAACAACCCAGCGAAAAAAGCGATGCCGAAACAGTAAAAAAAAGTACTTCAATTGATGATCTAGATGTACTTCTTTTTTAACATAAACACTAATGATTTTAACATTGAGTTGTCATAGGAGAGGAGTTCTCCCACTTCAACATTGTTTTAGTACTTTTTGAACGAGTGCAAAGGAAGCTCTTTTTCACCAATTAAAAGTTTAAAAAAATTCTTTACAAAAAAAATTATATTTTTTTTTTTATTTTACAAAAGTTTTTTTATTGCCGCCACCGGGTATCGAACTTGCGACCTCACGATTGCTAGTCCAGCGCTCTACCGCTGAACTATACTTTGATATGAAAGTTGACTGACATAAAAACATCATATTTTTAAAAATTAAAAAAAATATTGAATTTAACCCTTAAATGCATGGTGTATCCATTTGGCAACATACCGGTTTTTTAATAAAAAAAAACCCACTTGATGCACAAAACTGCATTTTTGGGAATTAGGGGCCCCTTATGTACACAGTGTTCCTATAGTTTAGCGCAGAATTTTTAAACAGTTAGAGTTAAAATCTTGATTTTGCTCTGTATATTTGTGAAAAATATAAAACACGCGTTTTTTTACAAAAAGTGTAATATTCAAAAATATTTTTTTAAATATTAAAGTTGTATTCTCGCAATAAAATTCATTTTGGCGACAATAAATGTAGGAATTATAGTTTATAGATTTTTTTTGTTTTTTTTTTTTTTTTTTGGCAAAACAAACATATTTTTAAATAAAAATCACCTTTTTTTAATTAATTTTTTATTTTTTTTTGGTATTTTTCTTGAAATGTACAGGCCTTTAGAAATCACATATAAAAGATGGTTAAAATCGAAGAGATGATGCATTCAAGGGTTCAACAAATTTATTATAAATATTAAAAAAAAAAAAAATTAATAGAACAAAAAAAAAAAATAAAAAAAATAAAAAAAATAAAAAAGAATAAAAAAATATTGGTCCCGCCGGGAATCGAACCCGCGAACCACTGTTTGGAAATTCCAAATGATACCAAAATCACCTTTTACGATCCCTTTTAAAGCAACTACTCTTTAGAAGCAATACTTAAGCGATTTTTTGCATGTTGTTCAGAAGTAATTCTAAAAAACCTGTAAAAATATACTAACGGATACTTTGTAAGCAATAAAAGAAGTGATTTTTTGAAGTTGTTCAGAATAATTTCTAAAAAAGCAGTAAAAATATACTAATGGATACTGGTGACGCGTTGAAAAAAGTAGTTTTTAATTTTGTATATATACTATATATATTATTACTTGCAATTTTTTTGCTGGGGAATAAACTATTCATGCGCGTTTAATTTCTAGATGTTGTTGTAGTTGTATTGTTATGGTCTTCATTTTCTATAATAAAAAGGTGGATATTGTTTTTTTCAGGGAATATTACGCCACTCAACATTTGAACATCGAGATACTCTTGTACATTTTAAGTCATATTACAAATCTGTAGGCCAAGCTGAATTTGGACACGGATTGCCCCATACACATATTTTTTAGAATAATAACTTCTGTTATTCTTTGATGTCATTTATCGAAAGACAAACTCCTTTGTTTTTAGTAATTTTATAATATTTTTAAAATTAAGGATCATTTATGTAGACTTAAAGATATAATTAAAGTTTATATCTAGAATTTCTCGAGTAGAATTATTTCCCAGCAAAATCTCAGTAATGGGTGCTCTTTACTAATATCTAAATAATAAGCAGTAGAATTAGAGTCTACTGCTTATAATTCGGTGTCAAAACTCATTATTTTTGTTCGACAAGTTCGTTTTTGTAAGTAGTTGTCCATATTCGCTGCATGAAAAAACGCACAAAATTTGTTCACCCGCTTACCCGCTGCATTACAAAAGTATATAAAATAATTAGTTACCAAAATAAGTAGTTATTCGTGTGCTTATGCGCAGTTAAAAAATAAGTGGTTACAAGTTGTTAAATAAGACGACTTACTTACATACTTACTAGTGATTAAAAAATAAGTAGTTACCAAATTCACATTATCTTTATAAATAAATAAGTAGTCGCGCGTAAGCTAGACTGCTTATAAAAACGGCTTCGGCTAACAAAAATAAGTAATACTGACGCCGAATTATAAGTAATAAAAAATTTTAGTTTCATTATATAACCACTTATTTAGTAATGAAAGATTTTGCTGGGTTATTGTGTTTAAAGTAGTTGGTTTAAAAGAATTTTTAATCAAACAGGTTTTTGTGGATTTTAAATCTGTAAATTTAAGACAATGGGATATTTTATTTTAGGTCAAATATTCATTATTCTGTCATACTGACATTTTATCTACTTTAAATTTCAATATCAGTTTTGGCTAAATTTAAAAAAAAATTCTCGGTTACTTTAAATCTTAAGTAGAGTGAAGTAATTTCGCTTTTTTTTTTGTTATCGAAAGAAAAATTTTTTTTTATATTTTATATTTTTTGTTAAGTTATATTTAACCAGAAAAAATTAACTATAAAAAAACAATAATTTTTATCAATTTTGTCAGTCGATTAGAAATGTTTTCAGTAAAAATGTGTCAGTTATTTTTATGGTATTGTTAGTCATTTTTACTGCATTTGTTAGTTGTTTTTTAACAGTAAAAAATAACTACATTTTTGGTTATGTAAAAGTAAAATACCTTTGTCGCGTTTGTAAATGCATTCACCTTTGTTTTGACTGCCATTTGTATTAGATTTTACCCACAAACTTTTTTGTTTGGGGGGACTTATTCAAATGTAATATATGTAATTGTATTTTACACTAAACTTGCATTATTTATAATTATTAATACAAATTTTTTTTTAACACCTTCCTATAAATCATATATTAATCCTTTACCTTTTAAAAATAAAAAGTATTAAATTTCAATATCTTTAAGTTAATAATTTATGGAAATTTCAGTTAATTATAATTCCTGCAAATACGGAAAAGAACCCTAACAGCGCTTTAACCCAACGCTGTATTTAATATTTTTTTTTTTGTTATTATTAAATTAAATGATTTAAAGCCTAATTAATTAATGACACTGGCGAGAATTAAACCAGTGTAAAAATATTTAAATGAAAATTTATCACTTGGTGTATATTTTTTATATTTTATTTATTCGTTCTCGCTGAACATCATGTTTAACCATTAAATAAAAATCATTCATCCACACGCACTCACTGCGGCCCAGAAAATGAAATTGAAAAAAAAGCGTTTTAATGAAATAAAGAAAAAAAAATGTAAATTGAATTGACACACCCATTGAAGAAAAATATTTATACAATCACATATATTTTTGTATATATACACCATGGATTTTTATAACACTACTGGTGAACTGCTAGTGATGATGGGACAACTACATCTTCTACTTCTTCTTTATCATACTTTTAAAGAGTATTCCATGGTGTTTGTGTGGTTTGGTCAATAAATGTCTGATGTGGTATTAAATTGTATGCATTACAATTTGGTAACATAATCTGCATGTAATAAGCCAATGTCCAACAAATATGTCCAACAAATATTATAAAAATCTTTAACTTTTTTTTCGTTTCTATCTTTTTATTTTCTTTTTCTCAATTTGTTAGTTTTTTTTTTTTTTGCTTTTCTTTAACTTGGTTGAAAATCTTTTGTTTAACTTGTCCCTTTCCACATCATCACCAATACTACTGGCAGCTTTATCTACTAGACAACTTCATTATCATCATCACCATTACTCTTGTAAGAAAAATTCATGTAAAAAAATAGGTATGATTATCATTATCATATTTTTTTTTTTTTTTTGGAGTTTGTTGTCAGCAATAACAAAGTATTACAACTTATACAGTCTGTTACAAACTGAAATCAATCTTCTTACTTATTATTTTATGGAATTTTCATTTTATATATATTTTTTTGATTTTGCTACAAAAGGTAGAGTAAATTACTTTTATCATTAAGTAGGTAACGTATTAAAACCTCTCTAACACTGTGAGACAAATGGTAGGGGTCAGTGATCGGGAAGGGTTCAAACTACCGGGGAAAGTTATATCGGTAAAAACGCGTAAAGTACGATTTTTTTAAAGTGACGAAAAAGTAATAAAAGTATAAAACCGAAATGAGTGCAAATTGTCCAGAAAATATCAATTTATTTTGTTACGTTTGTGGCAAAAGAGCTTTTTCAACAAATACTGCATTACTCACTGAGCAAGTGGAGCGTGCTTTTAAACTTTATTTTGATTCCGAAATAATTCGCGGCGTTTCGTGGGCCCCAGACAAAATTTGTAAAACGTGCTACAATGCTCTTAACATGTGTATCCAAGGGAAACGCAGTTCACTTTCTTTTGTTGTACCAATGATTTGGACTGATCCAGGAGAGCACAATTCCGATAACTGTTACGCTTGCGCAAACAAAATATGTGGAGTAAATCGTAAAGGCCTTAAACGAAGAGTTTACATATCTGTTAGAAGTGCACAAATACCTCTACCGCATTCGGATGAAATACCAATTCCACCGCTTCCAAGTCCTGACAGAGAAACTTCTTTTTCTATTGAAACAATGGATCAATCGGATTTCACCTATAAACCAACACCAGAAGCCGGCCCATCGAACAAAATAATTCCAATATCACAAGCAAGAATGGACAAGATTGTTGCAGAATTAAACCTTTCTCAACGTGAAGCAGAAAAACTTGCCCAGCTTTTGAAAGAAGACAACAATTTGGAGCCTAATGTCAAAGTCACCGGATATCGAAGACGACAATTGCTATTCCAACGGTACTACACACTCAACGAAGGGAACACATTTGTTTACTGCCACGATATAAAGGGACTGATGGAGGCGATGGCCATTAATTATGTCGCAGCTGATTGGCGAATGTTCATCGATTCTTCGAAATCAAGCCTGAAAGTCGTTTTGCTACATAAATATAATAAAAAACCAAGCATTCCCATTGGCTACAGCACAGACATGAGCGAAACATACGATTCGATGAAAATAATTTTGGATAAAGTTTGCTACACTGATCACATGTGGCGGATCAGTTGTGATCTGAAAGTCGTGGCGATGCTAAGAGGTCTCCAAGGAGGCTATACGAAAAACATGTGTTTCTTGTGTCTTTGGGATACCCGATTTAAAGGAAACCAATACGAAACGCATGACTGGCTTCCTCGAGATCCAACGGAGAAAGGACACAACTGCGTAAATGATCCACTGGTGCCAATGGAGAACGTCCTCATGCCCCCTCTCCATATCAAACTGGGAATCGTAAAAAATTTCAAGGCCATTGTGAAGCAACCGAAAATTCTTGATTGTTTGAATAATATTTTCCCACGAATCAGCGAAGCAAAATTGAAGGAAGGTGTTCTGAATGGGCCGGATATACGAAAACTCATGTAATCAAAGGAATTTAAAAGTGCTTTAGACGGTAATGATTACTTTGCGTGGAGGGTAGTGAAGAAAGTCATACGATATTTTTTGGGAAGTACGCGAGCACACAATTACCCCGCTCTTGTGACCAAGATGTTGCACTACTTCCAGAAAATTGGAGTGAATATGTCCCTCAAAATTAACTTCTTGCATCAACATCTCGAATACTTCAGCAAGCAGCTAGCCTCAGAGTCGGATGAACATGGCGAGCGCTTCCATCAAGTGGCAATGCCAATGGAAACGCGATATAAAGGCAAAAGGCTCGATTCGCTGCTGGCTGAAATTTGTTGGTGGTCGCAAAAGACGTACGATCCCGACAATGAAGATGAAGAAGAAGAATATACAATAGGAGTTTCCTCCGAGGGTAAGTCACAAAAATGAAGTTAACTGACTGATTAAAAACAATTGATTTTTTCCAGATGAAGACAGATCCTCATCCGATACAGACTCTGAACAAGTGGGCGAACCACCACGCAAGAAAGTAAAGGGCGCAAACAAACGAAAATAAGTTTTGCGTTCATTGATTTTTATAACCTATGTATCTATGTAATAACCTAATAATTACCTGTAATAATTTTTAATTTTACGTGTTAATAATAAATAATATATAATAAATATTATCCAAACTCATTGAAACGTAAAATCAATATTCTTGTCAAAATGAGATACCTTCACTTAATTGTGAATAAAAGCGAAACGCGTCCATCGATTTTCATGATCTATGTCTCATTTTGTTTAAAGGTTATGTGACTTTGCGTGAAAGTAATACAACTTGCCTTTTTTTCCGTTTTGGATTTTTTATGAATTTAAAATAAAAAAATTTAATATTTTAGGCAAAAAATATTTTTTTTCTTCATACATTTATTTTTACCGGCAAAACTGTTGAGTATATAGAAAAACGTTATATGAACAGATTAAAGGAATTGTAATTTTAAATTTTTTTAAAATTGTTTGAGCAAAATCGGACTAGTGGTTCTCGAGTGATGTCAAAAAAAAAGACCCCCAAAGGTGACAATTTCCCCTATATGATAGTTACGCCGAAACGCCGGGACACGTATAACTTGTTTTTGATCGATATAACATTTCCCGTTGGTTTCATCCCATCCCGATTTTGACTGTCGCATAGTGTAATTATCAGACGTCCTCTCACAAGAGAACTTTTTCAAGCAAGAACTTTGATTTCGCTGTTTATTTTATACAACTGTTGCTGAATTTACTAATGTGTTGCTAAAAATCAGCTCGCTGATTTTCGGCAAAACGACTTTGCTGACATTTACAATTCTTCTTGTAGCACCCTCCTGACTAAAATGTTGCTGACTCAGCAGAATTTTTTGTTTTTTGCTGTCTTTGCTGACTTTTTTTGAGTCCATTAATTCAAAACAAAAAATACTACGTTACCAATAATGACCTATTTTAATCATTATTTCAAATATAAAGTTATGTTCTAGATTGGTTTGTATTTTTTTTTAATTCTATTTTTACTAGGGAGATGCGATTAATCGATTAATCAGACAGTATGATTAATCAGTTAATTGATTAATTGAAGATGTGAATAATCAGAATTACGATTAATCGATTAATTTGAATTTTGATTAATCAAAACTGGAATAAATACGCCAATGTTTTTTTGTTTTTTGGGGTTGTTTTATATAACTCTAAATAAAGATACTTAGACAGATTTATATACAGAGATGTAGGGGAACGTCATGTACCTTGGAACTTTGGATTTTCCCCCTATTTGTTAATATTTTATTGTAAGTCGCCTTCGATAAAGTTTTTTTTATTTTGCCTAATGATCTTTTTAAACTACGCAAAGTTTCAGATAAGTCCTTAGGAGACCCTAAAATTGGGTGGCTGTACCACGGAACGACAAAAGTAAATTTTTGAAAAAAATGTTAACTACATAATTCAAAATTATTTTAATTTTTGCATTAAAAAAATACTAAAATTGTTTTTTCCGACTTTCTGTATTTTCATATATATAGTTAGAATATTATTGTAGCTCAAGTCCAAATTCTAATATGATATTGTCATATTAGATTTTATTTGTTGTTTCAAAAAAGGTTGATAATTTTCATGACACAACACGAAACAACAGTTGTTTCGTGGGCATCACCCCAACTCTTCAGTTGTCCACAATAAGAAAATTATAGCTTTAATACACAAACCGAGACATTACATAAGGTACAAAAAATCAACGGGACGAGAATTTTGTAGTTTTATATATGAACGGTCTGATTTGGTAAAATCAGTCATAAATCAATACTTTTTGAATTTTAACAAATCTTTTAAAAATAATTAGCACACGTGTAGTCTCAGTTGCAAAATTACATGAATTGGGCTACGAATTGGTACCTCATCCGCCGTATTCATCGGATTTAGCCTCCAGTGACTATTTTTTATTTCCAAATCTAAGGAAATGGCTCGGTGGAAAGAGATGAAATTATTGCTTAAGCAAATTCTTATTTTGAGGATTTCGAGAAATCCTACTTTTTGGAAGGAATAAAAAAATTGAAGAAACATTGGACTAAGTGTATTGAGCTGAAAGGAGACTATGTTGAAAAACAAACAAATTTTTTTGTAAAAAAAATTGTATTTCAGTCTAAAACTAACGGACTTATTGATTTATACTACTTTATAAGGGAGACCCTAATATATATCTACAAAATTTCTGTTATTTTTAAGCTAAATTTAGTTGAATGCAAATAGCAGTCCATCCTGTTAAATTAATAGCAATCGTTGCTAAAAAAAATTGTAAACTGCTGTCTTCAAAAGGCTCGACTTTTATTTGCATTTAAAAAAATCGAAACAAAACTTAGAACATTTTAAATGTGTTCGTGCTTTTTTAGGCTATTAATTATTTAGCAAAATTTTTTGCTAATTTTAGCAGGTTAATTTGTTATTTTCTATTAACAAAAATTTAACCCAAATATAACTAAAATTCTGTGTATTTAATAGTTTTATTTTTGTTGTCCCCATCTTAGTAATATATAGCAGAAATAATCTGCTAAATTAGCAGTTCTTTTCGGCAGCATAATTTTTAGCTAATTTTTAGTAGTTTTAACTAAATTTTTTAATGAGTTTCTTCTGTTAAAATTATTAAAGTTTTTATTATTTGCAATCTATAACAATACCACCGGATATCGAACTTGTGATCTGAAGATTGCTCGTTTAGCCCTCTACTGCTGAGTAAATCTTTGATATGAATGTTGACTTTTTCATTGCCAGTTCTTCAGTATAAGAACTTAAGGGGTGTAAATACTATAACAACAGCATTTTAAAGGGCATATTTTAACGGTTGTCAAAAAGTCAATTAACAATGTTTTTAATTTTTTATTTTTTTATTTAAAAATCATGTTATTGCAGTATTTTTAAAAAATATCAGTTTTACATTTCCCCAGCCAAAATCGCCAGAGTTGCTACTTCATTACTGTCCTTTTAAAAAAAAAAGCAGAATCGGCTGCCACTGTGCAGACTTCATTATTTATTGGAAAATAAAAAATGTAAAGTGATTCTTAAAGCCAAATAAATTCTCTAGTCCTTATCGTGGCCCGATTTTTATTTAAAAAAATTTTTTTTAACAAAGTTGCCACATAAACTTCGAACTTTCAAAGAAGGCAAGAAAAAACAATTTGGCTTGGGAATATAAAATTTATTTGACTGAAATTTAAAAAAAAGTCCACGATAAGGACTACAGATTTTTGTTGACTACGAAAGAAAAAAACCACATCGATATCGGTTTACCCGCTTTGGCTGTGCACTGGCAGCCGATTTTGAACCCATGGTTGTGGGAAAACGCGTTTAAAGTTTAAAATAAAATTAATTTTACGCTAAGAAAACAGCAAAGTTTCTAAAAATCGTGTATGAATAAAATTTATATCTCCTAGTTTTCTACATGTGGACCAAATTTGGGACGAATTGGTTAAAGGGTAGTTGACATACTGACCCTAATATTCTTAAAAACGATGACAGAAAAATTGTTATACATTTCATTTCGCTCAAAATGCTATAATTTTGTACATTTTTTAATTTATTTTGCATTTGTTTCTTATTTTTTATACACACTGATTACTTCAGTGGCTACAATCGGGGAATCGTCATCGGCTTTTCTTTAAAGACTGCGTGCAATTCTTGCAACTTTTGATGTAGTTTTTTTCTTTTTGTTCTGCTGTATTATGCGAAATAAGATTTCTTATAAAAACAATGAAATAAAAACGCTCCCAAAAATTTTTATATACAAATTTAATGCATAGAATATTACTTCGTGACTAATATATATTTTACAAAAAAACATGTGGAAATTTTTTGTTTTTTCGAATTATTTATTGATATTTTCTGAGTTTATACTGAAGAGTATGCTCTAACCAAATAAAATATAAAACAAATTCGAAACCTAAATTTTTCCTAGAGTCGATACCCCCTTTAATAAACAAGTGCAATTCAATATTTGTATTTTATTTATTTCTAAAAATTCGAAATTTAAAAAAATATTAAATTAGACAAATTTTAAATAGCGGCTTCAAATCCTGATTGGAAATAAACTGTATCCAAATTACTTACTAGGATCGCTTTTAGAGCAATAATGATTTAGACACAGTTAAGTGATTTCTTGGAAGTTATTCAGAATTACTTCTAAAAAAAAGCAGTAAAAATTCACAAATTTTAAAGCATTAAAAGAAGTGGTTTGTAAAACATGACTTCCAATTTTTTTTAACCTGTTGTAAAAATTTTGAAATCAAAAAAATAATATATCGATACTTATTTAATGAATTACCAGTAAGTGATTATTTTGCCGGAATATATAACTTCACAGAAAAATTTTCTATTCCAAAGATTCGGTTATGGAATAGCTATTTTTCCTTTGTAAACCCCTTCTTCTGTCAATTCCATCACCGATGATTTTTGTTTGAAATTGTCCCAAAAGCAACCGCTTCTATGGCTCTTCTAGAACTGATTCTCCGTCAGTTATGCCTTACATATAAGATATGTGAAACCGAATTCTGAACTAGTTGCATGGAGTCGGTTCTAATGGAACCAATTGCAGAATTGGTATCGTTGGCAACCGATTGTAAAAAATTTCCCTGGCTTGTGATCAGTAAGTCATTAAGTTGTGTTTTAAAGTAATTCAAAAGGTAACGACCTATCATTACTTGATACTCTATACAGTACCATGTTTTTGCTGGGAAAGTTCTGACTTTTCCATCCTTAACATAACCTCAAAGAAACAAGTGCGTGTAGCGCACTAACAAATTCTTATTGGCCATTTTTAACTCATCTTGCTTGCTAGCTTGTTTTTATGAAATTATTTCCACCGTTTTTTTTTTGTCTTCCTACCAAGTGTAATAGTGGAAAAAATACCAAGATGATGTTATCAATTTCGTGGTATTACTTGTTATATTAAATGAAGTTATTTTCTCTTACTCTTGTCTGCAGTTATTCATAAAATATTTTTATTATTTTTTCACTTATTTTTTAATATTTTTTCTTTTTTTTGTAATTTTGTTTTATATAAGCCTTGTGTTCCATATTAATTGCATCAAATCTTTGGACAATCTACCACTACTACATATAAATAACATTTTTACTACTTTAATTTTTCAAGACAATCATCGATCATTGTCAAGTCTGTCTCTGTCTGTTTAAATGTCCGTCCTTCCGAACATTTGTCTTTGGATCATCTGTATGATGGAGTTTTTTTTTATAAAAAAATCTTGTTTTATTTTTTAAATTTTTATAAAAAATCCCTATAATTCTTTATAAAATTAAGTTGTTATTCAATGTAAATGATGTATTGAAGTGTCTTTTTATACCAATTTTATTTCATATGGAAAGACACTATTAATTTTATTTTAACATGACATCTGTGTTTGGTCTATGAATTTTTATTATTATGTACTGTTTTTTCTTTTTTCTTTGTGTGGTTGTGTTGAATGGACAATTTGCCATAAAATGAAAAGAGTAATAAAATATCACAAGTATTTTTTTGATTTGCAATATTGTGGTTTTGTTTTTGAGTTCTTTTATTTGCAGGACATGCTTCATTTAAATCACAATCCTGTTTTATAAAACTAGTAGAAACTTTTTGCTTGATCTGAAGTATATAATTTGTACACACAGAAAAAAACCAAGTATATTTACTACAAGACTTGTATAAATACACCAATGTATATTTATACAAGTCTTGTAATAAATATACATTGGTACACGAATAGAAAAAAGTCTGCAAAAATTTGATTTAAAACTACTGAAAATTTAGTTAAAAATTATTTTGCAGAAAAAACTGCTGAAATTAGCATATTATATTTGCTAAAAATTAGTAAAATAAAAACAACAAATATAATACTGTTAAATATGGAAAATTTTAGTTATAGTTAATATTCAGTTAATAGAAAATAACAAATTAATATGATAAAATTAGAAAAAGTTTTGCTGAATAAATAGCAGACTAAAAAATCACATACAAATGTAAAATTTACTATTTCTGTTTTCGATTTTTTTTAATGCGAATAAAAATCTAGCTGTCTGAAATCATCAGTCTAATATTTTTTTTAGCAAATACTTCTGTTGATTTCAGTAGGATAAACTGCTATTTGTATTTAACTAAATTTAACGTAAATATAACTAAAATTTTGTATATATAACAGCTGGTTTTTGCTCAATATTATTTACTATTATTTAGTAAATTTTTTTTTCCAGACTTAAACAGGTTAGTTTGCCAAATACAACTAAATAAAGGTTAGCTCAAATATAACTTAACTTTTGTTAAATCAACAGTTTGGTTTTGCTATTTTTATCTCACTAGTATTAAGCAAAAAAAATCTTTAACTAATTTTTTATTAGCAAAAACTACACATACACTTAAAATAATGCACCAGTAAAAAATATGTCAAACGGGTTTCAAATCTATTTGACTAATTTTTTGTTGAATAACTGATTTAAGCAAAGATCTTAGTTATTTTAATTTAAGACGATACTAAAAATTTTTAATAGTTTAACTAATTTTTTTTTTTTTTTGAAATTTTTTACAACAAATTTTTAAGAATTTCTAATAAATAATTTCACATTTTACACAATTTATTTTTAAAATACTCGTATAATATTTTTATATTTCTGCTATTACCCAGTAAACAGCGCCACCAGTGATCCGAAGTTTAAATATGGCCCTGTTTCTTCTTCTCCCAAAAATTTGTAAATAGCCTACATCTCGAAAACTAAGAGAGATAGAGCAAAATGGACGGATTTTTTAACTGCCCCTAACTATACAGTAGACCGTACCAAAAAAAAAAAAAAAAAAAAAAGTTCGCCATCGCCAAGTACATCGTCTAATCTAAATTATTTTTGCAGGGAGGTTTCAAATAAATTTTTTTTGCCGAACGTAGGGGTCGCCATTTTACATTTTTCGTTATATCTTTGGCATTTACAGTCGGATCTTAAATGTTCTGCTTTAAGGGCCACTGACCTCAAGTATCCCGTTCTAGTACTTACCCACCAGATCTCAGTTGCTACCACCCAAATGTACTACCCTAATGTCAGAAAATGAAAGCTCGCAAAAAATCACAAAAAATTTGCTAAGGAAGTTTTTCGATAAATCCAGCAGACATTTATTTTTTATAGCAAAACACTGGTCTCCTCGAGGCAAAAAAATCGATATATCACATTTTAAAATCCGACTGTAAATGCCGAAGCTATAACGAAAAATTAAAAAAAGGCGACCCCTACGTTCGGCAAAAAAATTTTTTTTTTTAAATTGCATTGCAAAATTACTTTATATTTGAAGGTGTACCGCTCACTTTTGTTTGCCTGTAAGGAATTACGGTCTACTATACAGTAGCCGCTAGAGATCTTATGTGTATCAAAAAACGGACCTTGGTGGAGCCTTAGAGCCCCGCAAAGTTTTAATAAAAAAAATCCATTACATAAAATAGCCCATATATCAAAATCTAAGCCATTTAGATCAAAGCCGACAAAATGCTTACCCCTGCTGAATATGCTTACATGCCATTAGGAGATATAGGCCAGGTCCGGGTAGGGTCCCGAGACTATAATTTGACAGCGTCCTTCTTCGGTGTTCCCATAGCACTTAACCCCACAGAAGTAAAATAATATAACAGGGCTATGAAATAAAAATCTTCAATAAAGTTTGCCAACTTTTCATGAGATGGCGCGGCGCGGCAACTGTTCTAGAACAGCAATTACAGTGTTGCCATATTTGAAGCCCTTTATCTTTCACCACCTTTCATTTTCTTCTCTATCCCCTTTCTAAAGAAAGCAACACGTTATTTAATAGGAAAAATTTCCTGAGTATTGCTTCTCTTTTTATAAATATAAAAAAAAAATACAAATAAAACTAGTTTTACAAATTTTTTTTACCTAATTTCGATTTTTTAAATTTAGCAAAAAAAAAAAAATCATAAAATCAACAAATGCTATTTTAAGCCGAGAAACAGGAATAAATTTTGTTAAATTGACAAATATTTCGGTTAAGCCAACAGACATATTATTTTGTTTGTCAGTTTTTTACTAGAAAATTGCAAAACTTACTTGATTGTAACTTAACATATACACTTGTAAAATTTTATAACACTTAGGTAATGCGTTTAGTGGACAATGATTATGCACTACAGTAGGAAATGCACTACAGTTAATGTTCTAGATATTCTTATTTTTTATTACATCAATTAAAAATAACAAAAAAAAAAGAAAAACAACATTAGGAAAAAAAATTAATATTTTGTTCATTTTAAAAATTTGTATCTATTGCCGCCACCAGGTAACGAACTTGCGACCTCAAGATTGGTGACCTAACTCTGTACTGCTGAGCTATTTCTTTGATACGGAATTTGGCTGTCATAAAAATACTAAATAAAACAAAAGTACCCAGTGTAGAAAATCATTACCAGATATGTGGTTATGTAACTACATACTTGGTAATGGTAACTAGTTACTTTTGTTATTACATTTCTTATTACCTTTATATGGCGATGTCGCGAAAAATAATGAGTTATGGTTACACACCAGCATACGAAAAATCAAAAAATATATCGTTACCTATGTGCTTACCAGTACTGGAAAAAATAATGAGTCTAAAAATAGATTTTCAAAAAAATAAACTCTATAAAAAAAATATTTTTTATTGTATTTTTTTTTGTTAAATAAAATTTGCTGGTGCGGGAATATAACCTGGGCCTACAGATTGCCAGTCAATAGCTCTACCATCTGAGCTATGTCGACATGTTATATTTGATAGATAAAACATAATTGACCTGCTGCGCACAAGTCAGCTTACTCACCAACATAAAAAAAATCAAAAAATATGTGGGTACATATTAGGGATACCGATCCCGAAATCCCGGGATTCAAATTTTCAAAATCCCGAATCACGAGATTTGTAAAAACCAGTCCCGTTCGGCATCCCTAGTAAATATATCCTTACCAGTGTTTAAAAAATATTGAGTCTAAAAATAGATATCAAAAAATTTAAAAAAAAATGATTTTTTCTATTTGAAATAATGATAAAAATAAGTCACTGATAATGACTTATTTTTATCACTCATTATTATATGTTTTAAAATAATGCAGAAGGTAAGTGGGTGTCATTAATGGTAGTCAAAAAAATAATGATATGTCATTACCGTTTCTATACTGGGTACTTATTAAAAAATAATTTAAATTTATAATTTTTCAGTACTTTTTTCACAAGTGCACTAAAAAGCAATTTTTATTAACTTTTATTATATTTATTTTTAAAAATTGCAAAATAAAAAATATTAAATTTTAAACAAATTAATTGCACATATGAAAAAAAAATATTAGTTCCACCAGGATTCGAACCCGCGATGATCTGTTTGGAAACAAATTGTTTCAAATTCACTTTTTAGTGTCACTGTTAGAGCAATAATACCTTAGAAGCAATACCTAAGTGATTTTTTGAATGTTGTTCAGAATTACTTCTAAAAAAGCTTTAAAATAAAGGAGCAATGAAAGAAGTGGTTTTTTAAAGTTATTTAGAATTGCTTATGAAGAAACAATAACAGAAGTGGTTTGTACATTATGACTTTCAATTTCTTTTGCTGGGTACATAAGAAGGTTGCTTAATTAATTTTTTTTCTACTTACTATGTTAATAAAAATTGGACAAAGATTGATAAAAGACATACCTGAAAAAAAAGACAGATAATTTTGAATAAATTTTTAAAGTATAAATTTGTTAAACATCCCAGCAAAATAAAAATTAAGCTATAAAGCTAATTTCAATAAAGAACATCTAGGGTATTCAATTAATCGGATTTTTATTTTAATCGATTAATCGTGCAAATAATTATTCGGGTTTTTTTCTTAACCGGTTAATCGAACAAAATTCTAAAATTAATCTATTAATCGAAAAAAATTTCTGTAAAATAATATACATACTGTTGTTGTGTTTTTAATAATTTTATTTAAAAAAAGCAACAAAAATAAATTCAGTAACTCTTTTGAAATTCATAAAGATAAAAAAAAATGTAATAATTGAGATCAGATTTTGTCAATATTTTTATTTTTTCTCTCCCCTCTTTCACATATTAAAATTTTATACATATCGGGGACAACCACAACCGAAAGAGGAATATAAGACCCCGTACATTAATTTGTATCTCTTTCGTATGCATTAAATACATAAAAGACGTAAATATAGAGAGGAATTCTAAAATTTTTATTTTATTTTATTAATTCAGAGTGCTCACTAAACAAGCTTTACTGCATTAAACATTAACGGTGGGTCTCATACTGCAGGTTTAAGCGTTAACTAATAGTTAACCCAAAAAATTGTTGTTGTTTTGTATAAAATTTTTGGACATTTTCTTTTGTTTAATAGTTAAGCTAAAGTTAAACCTACAGTATGAGATCAATAATTATAATCAATAATTCTAGTAATCATTAATTACAATAATTATTAATGCTATCATTTAATATCAACGTTTAAAAAGTCGTAAAAAATAATTAAAAATTTATTATACGTAAATAGATACCACTAATTTACTAGATAAGTAGTAATTTGAAAGATGACAAAGCAAACTGTGATAATTTTATTTTGTTTTTGTTTTTTCTTTGGGATTTAAGATATTTATTAACGCTCCTCCTTGAAAACATAAAATTCTCTTTGAGTTGAAGCTGACAAATATTTCTAGAAATTCTAAAAGGTCGTCCCTTAATTATTTTCTTAGGCCAGAATGAAATCCGGATAGGTAAAAGCCTACAGCAAATTACTTATCACAATTTTTGAAAAAATTTTTGAGTTTTTAGCACATTTACTTTAATAAAAAATTTATATATTTTAAAAATTTTTGTAATTTTCTACCAATTTCGATTAATCGTATAAAATTATTCGAATTAATCGTTATTCAAAATTTGGACATTTTAAGTTATTCGAATAATTTTTGAGAAAAATTGTTCGATTAATCGAATAACGATTGAATACCCTAATAACATCCCAGCAAAAAAGGAAGTTTCTACTCCAAAACGCATAGTCTTTAAATAACATACAATCTCACGGCTTTAAAAAAAAAATAGCTTTAATTCCACTACATAAACAGATCCACGCTCACAGCAACACTTTTACGATACACAAAAATGTTGAATTGAATTAATTGACTAATAAGTTTGTGGCACATACCTTGTAAAACAAAAGTAATTAAGGGATTAAATGGGGTGGTAACAGTGACGGTCCGTGAAGTTGTCAAAGGTGTGCGGCCCTTTTTCAAAATTTAAAAATCACATATATAATGAATATTTTCCAAGAACCTGTCACTTCCCACTATCAACACAATTCAGGTTATTACTATTGATTTTATACTTTTTGAATTGATATGTAAACAAATTCTATTTAGTAAGCATTTTATTTGCGCACCCCTTACACGGTTAACAGAAAACGCAACAAGTAGAAAAGTGTACGTAAAATAGAATTTAAATGGCATATGAATTAAAAATATACAAAATTAATTAAATCGAATCGGTGCCTATCATGAACAGATGATAATTACTGAAAATACACAAATTATAGACTTTGACAACTTCACGGACCGTCACTGGGTGGTAAGCCTATTTTTGTGGGGTCAATTATCACAATTCAACATTTATGTGTATCGTAAAAGCGATATTGTTCGCGTAGATCTGTTTATGTTGTGCTACTAAATCTATTTTTTTAAAGCCGTGACATTGTACATTATTTAAAGACTATTCCAGTATAAACTACCTTTTTTGCTGGTATTTTATTAATTTTTAGCAATTTTTTAATTGAAATTAGCTTTATAGCTTAATTAGAAGCATGGATGGTAACCGAAACGAATGCGGTTATCGTTAGGGTAACGATATTTTAGGTTATTTCGGTAACGATATTTTAAGGGTAACGCTATTTCATTTATTGCGGTATCGGTATTTTAAGGATAACGGTATTTGAGTTATTTCGGTAACGGTATTTTAAGGATAATGATATTTGGGTTATTTCGTTAACGGTATTTTAAGGTTAACGGTATTTCAGCCATATCGGTAACGGTGTTTTACGGATAACTGTAGTCAGTCACTTCGGTACATACCGCATTTTTTTTTTTTTTGCAAAAACCACACTAAAGTAAAAACAAAACGAATTAACCCTCTAACCGGCAAGCCCACCTCCAGGCGGGGTATATTAAATTGACCAGAAATGCGCCAAACGAGTACTTTAAAATAAGAAATTATGTTTTTTCAACAGAAAACAAAATTTATAAATTTTTTGTGAAGAATTTTTTTGTGTACAGTGCACGGTTTTGAAGCGAGAAAGTGTCAAAAATAAAATTTCGTAAAATTTCGAAAATTAAATATTTTAAAACAATCGCAATTTTCAAATATCTTAAAAACATATTTAAATCGACTAAAACAATTGATAATGACCACAAAGTAAGATTGAAGCTTCGGTTATTCAAAAAATTCCTTACTTTGGTCCAAGAATACACAGGATTCCATAAGGATACCTTTAAAGGACATCGCCTTAACTTGAAAACCAATGGACGGATTTTTCTGAAATTTGGTAAAAAGAATATATTTGGTAAAAGTAGCAAAGCTTGTAAGTTTGAATAATAAATATTGAAATTGTGGTGCGTTTTCTCAATTTCGCATTTCTCGCAAAATGAAAATCGCTACATCCTCTTAAGTAACAGCACAAAAAATGTAATTTTTTTATTGCAATTACATCTTGGTAAGAGGAATAATTTATGCTTAATCCTATTAACTTTTATGCGCTGGTTTTCGAGATTCACCCTTAAGCTATTTTGGCCGTATCGCCTAAAATAGGCAACGAAAGAAACTATTGTAGAAGAACTTATTGTTTATTTTTCGTGAGAAAAACATGGTATAAATTTCTTTGCAAAAAAGCTTAGGCCGGTTAGAGGGTTAATTGACTTAATTTATGTGAAATACTCAATAACCACGTACAATGTTCAAGAGTAGAGAATGAAAAATAATGGTGACGGTATTTTAAGGATAACGCTATTTCATGTATTTCGGTAACTGTATTTTAAGGTTATCGATATTTCATTTATTTCGCTATCGGTATTTTAACGATAACGGTATTCTGGGTATTTCGGTAAAGGTTTTTTAGGGGTAACGGTAGTCAGTTGAAAGGGTTTTAAATCGATAACGGTATTTTAGCGGTATTGCCTGCCAACCCTGATTAGAAGTATTGTTGTTAAAATATTGCTTTAGTAGAAACAAGTTCGTTTAGTGAAATATTTCATAAATATAATAAAATTTTTCATTGAACAAAAATTTAAATAAAATTTATTGCCACAGCTATTTCCTCTGTCCTAAAAATTTTAATTTTTTAAAACTTCCTAAAAAAAGTGGTAAATTTATAAAAACTGTCATTCAAACAGTTAATAAACATGTTAAATTTTTGTGTAGGCGCTCAAGCAAGCATACTCTTGTCAAAAGATTTAAATAATACATATTTTATTCCTGCAATTTTTTTCTTTGTCTTATTTTTTTTTTTACTGCTTCTTCATTTCGGTCATAAACCAGTTGTCACTTTAATATAATGCACTTTACTCTCATCCAAAACATACGAGTGCAATTACAATCAGAATGTAAACGAAGTAATACTATGAAGTACGAGTATGTTGTAAAACTGGACACAGTAGTTTTCCTTGTTTTTGTTTTTAGTTGTTTTTTAATATATAAAGTACGTATGTATGTACGTAATGTAGTAAAACCCGACATTACATGAAGTTTTCCTCAACACTATTGCAACTTTAAAAAAAAGGAAAAAAAATGTACAAGTTCATAGTTACACTGTCCTGTCTGTGTAGCTGTTTGTTTGTAATATATGTAAGTAACTATGCACTATAGGTCAGCTTTAAGGAAAAATCTTCAATTTGGAATGTAACTCAATCGTATATACAGTGGTGGAAAATTTAATAGGAACGATTCAAGTTTTTTCTAATTTTTTTTCGCTGCCTTTATTTTTAAAAATCAAAATAGTGGCTAAATTCGGCCGGGAGACAAATATATGGTTTAGAATATTGTACAGAATTTTAACATAATGTCTGTTTTTTTATTTTGTCATTTGTTTTAATTGGGCGTGGCTTTCAATGAAAAATTAGCAATATCGACCTGTTATCAAATTACAGAGTAAAATTTAGCAAGTACTGATCGGATCTATACAAACTGTATGTTTTTGGAAATTCTACAAAATTTTCTTAAGTCTTGCATTATTTTTATCTATAAATGGTCGCCAGACTTATAATGACAGTGTCGTAAACATTAAAAAAAATTTCTTTGTTTTTAGCAATTTTAAAATAAAGTTAACAACACCGAAATTTTAAAGCGAATTGTTTTATGCTATACTTGCTACGATATAACAAAAAAGTCAAGTTTTTTTCTATGTTAAGTATAAAGCATTTCCTATCAAAATTTCAGTGTGATTAACTTTATTATAAAATCGCTAAAAACAAAGAAAATTTTTTTTATGTTTAAGGCACAGTCATTTCATGTCTGGCGACTATTTCTAGATAAAAATAATGCGGAATTCAAGGAAATTTTGTAGGATTTCCAAAAATATACAGTTTGTATAGATCCGATCAGAACTCGCTAAATTTTACTCTGTAATTTGATAACAAGTCGATATCGCTAATTTTTCATTGAAAGCCACGCCCACTTAAAACAAGTGACAAAATAAAAAAACAGACATTACGTTAAAATTCTGCACAATATTCTAAACCACATATTTGCCTTGTGGGGCGAATTTAGCCACTATTTTGATTTTTAAAAATAAAGGCAACGAAAAAAAAATTAGAAAAAATTCGAATCGTTCCTATTAAATTTGCCACCACTGTAATTACTTAAACGTGTCAACCGATCTGTCTGCCTGTTCATCTGTTGGCCTGTTTGCCTGTTCTAGTATTTTTTGCAAAACTAATTTCGTCAAAATTTATTATTAATGTTTAATGCCAAACTCGTCAAAATTTCTCAATTTAAAAAATAGAAAATCGACATAGCGTCTAAAATACACTCAAACCTCGATTTATGGGGTTTTAAAATGTTCGTTTTTTTTTTTTTTGCGTATATTTGTTCAATAAACCTCCTATAATTTTACAAATCGTTTATGAATTTAGGGGTTAAATTTTAAACAGTTAGCAACACTGTCTCAGCTTAAAACTGTACGTGTGCGCCATTTACCCGGTGTTTTCAAATGCAATAACTTATATGATATGAAATATCAAAACCATTGCAGAGAAACGTCAAAATTATATCAATTGCAAAGTGGTGGAGAACACTTGACCATTTCATGGCTAAGAAATATCATAGATTTTTCTTCGAAAAACACAAAATTTTATCAAACACAAATTTTTATCTACAAATAATAAAAAATTAAAAACTTTTCCATTCTTTTTTTTTAGCAAATTGTCAGTTGTTTTTTATTACAAAATTAAAATTAAAACGAAAACTGACTTTTCATGGCGGGCATCATTGCAAGAGCCGCTTGCATGTCAGCGATATCATGATATTGCAATAAAATTGAAATTGAGTGTCTTGACTTGAGATGAAATCATTTTGATAATTGCTTGCTATCATTTTATTGCATGTCAAGACACTAGGTTAGGCAAAATCCCTTAAAAAAAATAAGAAGAGAAGAGAAACAACACTCAGAAAATTCTTCCTATTAATTAACGTGTTGCTTTCTTTGGAAAGCAACTTGTATGTATGAGGAATAGAAAAATCATACATATTATTTTTTCAAATTGATGTTGCAGTCGCTGGGGATTGAACCCGCAACCTTATGTGTAACATTCCAGCTCGCTGAATATTACACCACAGCGCCTACCAGTCAACAGGTTTAATATTATTCTGATACATGAAATCTTATAAAAAAAAAATTAATTAAATTTAAATTTTTAATCTTTTTTCTTTTTTATACTGATTTAATATTTAATTGCTTGTTTGTTTTCCTAATTTATTTGCTAATTTTTAATAAATTCCCAGCCAGCAAGTTCGGAGCGCTCATAAATAAGATTCTTAACAGGCTCGTAGAAATGATTATTGTTTTTTTGAAAAGACTCTTTTTTTGGCAGAATATATGAACCCTCAAAAAACAATCCAAAAAGTTGTCTCTACAATCTAAAAGGCTGTCTCAAAATGAGGGTTCATTTTTCGGACTCAAAGAAGATTCCAAAATTATTTAAATTTATGAGGAAAATTTCGATTTTATACGTTCTTTTTTCTGAGTCATTTCTGATTACACAGGGGGCTCTTTTGGACGGACCACTTTCATAGGAAAAAGTGAAAAAATGTTTATGTTTTTTGAGCTCATTTCTGAGTCATTAATGATCATCTTTGTTTGCTGGTTTGTTATTTTTATTTTTTTAAGTAAATTAAATAAATTTTTTTGTTGACTTTTTTTATGCGATTTTGTATAACTTTTAATGTTTTGATTTGAATTCGTGCGCTTTTTTTTATAAATTTAGGAACGAATCAGTAGTTCTTATATGAAGCTAGTATATCGTTTTATGCGAATTCGTTTTATGCGGATATTTGCGGAACGAATCAATCGCACAAAACAAGGTGTAAGTGTAACGACACTAGAACAACATTTTATTATTGCATTAAGAACACTTATTTGTCGTGCGTTTTCATACATCACCAAGATTTCAAACCATCCAATTTTTAGGCCAAAAGATAATATAACAGATATGGGCAAAACATTCTAAACCGTTAAAAAAATATTGTACACTAAAAGAAAAAATTTAGTTAAAACTACTAAAAAAATTACTTAAAAATAATGTTTCAGGAAAAACTGATAAAATTAGCAGACTATTTTTGCTATGTCTTACTAACACAGTACAACACATGATTTTGGGACTCAATTCTGAGAATTGCATGTAAGAGTAGCCCCAAAAATAAGAACTTCTGCATCATTCGTTTTGTCAAGTTGGCTGCATTAAAAATTTAATGGCCATACGAATTTTTTGGCTCAATTCGGATTTTTAGCACTTTTTCTATATTTTAACACGGTTATATCTCGGTATACCGTACGGAATATCTCTTTTGTGTCTGAAGCAAAGATATTCCGTACGGTATACCGATATATAACCGTGTTAAAATATAGAAAAAGTGCTAAAAATCCGCCTTGGCCATTAAATTTTTAATGCAGCCAACTTGACAAAACGAATGATGCAGAAGTTCTTATTTTTGGGGCTACTTTTACGTGCAATTCTCAGAATTGAGTTCCACTTCAATGAGCTGAAAAATGTTGTACTGTGTAATATACAGTTTTTTTGCTGTTCCTATTTCACTAGTATTTATCAAAAAAAATCTGCTAATTTCAGCAGTTTTTTCTGCAACGTCATTTTTAACAAATTCATTCTTAGTTGCTTTTTTTGCTACTTTTACGGATTTTCTTCTATGAGTGTAAGATTACGTTTTTAGAATCTTAATTTTTTATAGAATGTTACCTCATAATACGGCAGGTTTCCCATAACAAATTTCAAGAATTTTTAGGGTTTTATATAGAAAAACTTCTTTCTCTAAAAGATCATATGAATTTTATTAAAAGTCAACTATGGTCATTATTTATTCATTACATAAATGGAAGGTTTCAACATTAATACACAACAAAAAATTGAGTAGAAAATAAAATTCATGGCCCATAGTTTAGTATACATATGTATGTTTGTGTGTTAAAGCCGGTAGTAATATGGTTTTGTTGTAGTAGTTATAGATGGTCATCATTTTATTTTTTTCCGTTGGTCAGTCACGTTGCACCATAATGTTCTTTAACACTATTTTACGGTTTTAACAAGTCAACTGCTAAATTAAAAGCCATATAAGCAGTTGCTTGTTATGATGGCATTTGCATGTGTTTGAGTATGTATTATAAACAGAAACATGGATATATAAATAGTCCGTAAAACAGACAGACGGACTATCGAACAGACAGACATACAATTTGTGTTAAAAGCAGTGTTGGCATAACGGCGATTTTCTCGTCAGATCTAGCGATTTTATTTCGCCCCTAGCGGTAAAAATTGTCCTGTAGCTATTAGCCAAAAATCTGGCGATTTTTTATCAGCCGTAATATAATTTATAAAAATCTGTTTTATGTTGAAAAATATTGTAAAATTTGCATATCGATATTCTTTTATTATAAAAAACAACTTCTTAAAGGGTTTTATTAAAAAAAACTTTCTAAAAAATACACATTTCGATAAAATATGGGTATGTAGTTTTTCACCATAGAATGCACTCTTTTGAATATTTGCAATACTAATATTAATTCAATGAAAATCGGGATTCATTATTTGCAGCTTAATCGTAAAATTTATTATTTACAAATTTATAACACTTCTTATGAACATATTAAAAAAATTCTTGAGTAAAAACCTCCTTTAAGTACCATTTTTCGACAATCTAGCGATAAATCGCTAAATTCTTGCACTGTTTGTAAATATAGTGATTTTCTAGCGGTTTCTGGGTCTGATCTAGCCATTTATTTTGAAAATTTGTTGGCAACACTGGTTAAAAGAGTTAAATTTAAGATGGGGCTCGTACATAAATGCGGAGGTCCATAAATGAGTGATGTTTATTTTCTAGTTTCTACTTATGTATGTGTTCGGGTTGTTTGTTGTTTATTCATCCCAAGCATGCATGATAGCAGTTGTGAATTGTGTGAGTGTGTATGATGATTCTAGGCATGCATGAAGATGTTGATAATGAGCTGTGATAATATGTAGAGGTTTTTGTATAACCAAGTGACCACATAAAAGAAAAATACCAAAAAACAAAACGTTTTAACCGCATCCATGCAAGATTGGAGTTGTTTTTCTTTATTGTGGCCTTAAGATGCATTCAATGAGTTCTCTGGTATTGTGTTGTGTTCCAAGGCACCTTTAACAGCATTTTTTTACACTTTCATTCATGCATATTAAAATTCACGTATTTTTAACACTGAATGCATTTAAAAAAAACTGTTTATGCAAAAATTCAAGCTCAAAAAATCCTAAATACCAAGCATAAATTGGAATTGTGTACCAGGTAGCGATACAAATTCCGGGAATGGACCGGAAAGAAAATTTAAGTCTTAAGAACAATTTAACTCTTAAGAACAATTTAAGCCTTAATGAGATAGGACCTTCACCTTCAGGTGAAATTTCATTTATTTTTAAATACACTCATAGAAATAAATCTGTAAAAATAACAGAAAAAGCAACTAAAAATTAGTTAAAAATGATGCTGCAGAAGAAACTGCTGAAATTAGTAGATTTTTTTTCTTGCTAAATACTAGTAAAATAAGAACAGCAAAAATAAAACTGTTAAATTTACAGAATTTTAGTTATATTTAAGTTAACTTTAGTTTTTAACTTTTAATTGAAAATGACAAATTGTACTGTAAAATCCCTCTGGACAACCACCAGAGGGACGAGGACATTCGCTTATTTTGGCCTCGACCGATTCAGAGCTATTCCAAGCATACTAAAAATAATTGTATACATAAGTTTATAGGATGAACCCTATTAAAAATGATTGGAATCGGTCTATTTTTTGACCTAGTCGCCATATAAAGGTCCTTTCTGAACTTGTATTTATTGAGTCTAAATGGCGTCCCCATATCTAAGTAATTTTCACAAATTTCTTACACGGGACCTATATAATTTTACTTGTGGATCAGGATCCAACCCTGACTCAGTTACAAACTTTGCCATTCTTTATTATAAAATTGTTGAATGAATCGTATCAATTCGGAAATCATAACTCAAGAAATAACTGATAGACCAACCGAGGCGCCTGACTCGGCTAGAAAGCCAAAAGTTTGACTTGTAAAGTTTCAAGACCCCCAAAAAATCAAAAACAATTTCATATTATTATTTGAGGTTTATCTTTTAAACTGTCAACGGGATATTTACGCAACGCACAGTGTTTGCAAAAGCACTATTTTGAGCAAGTGTACAACGTAACATTTCGGAAATAAGAATATCTGACCTAAAGGAAAGATATCATTCAATTTTACTGAAATTTGCCATATTCTATACACAACGATCCGTGAGGTGAATAAATCGGACAAAGTTCTCTTTCTCCACTATACATATATACACTCAAAATAATAAGTCTGTTGGCTGAACAGAAAATTTTGTTACTTTAACAAAATTTATTCGTGTTTTTGGCTTAAAATTAAATTTTTTGATTCCCATGTGAAAATCGAAATATATATGACCAAACATGATCATACATTGACTTGTATATGATCATACATGGGCATACATTGTCATATACGTACTTGCATAGTTCAATGTATGACCATACATGATCTCATATATTTCCATATATCTTTGGATCCGAAATTTGAGGGTATATGACCGTACATGTTCATATATGACCATATATGCTCACATATGATTCATGTATGCTCATATATGATCATATATGGCCATATACCTCCATATACCCTCAAATTTCGGATCCAAAGGTATATGGAAATATATGAGATCATGTATGGTCATACATTGAACTATGCATGTACGTATATGACAATGTATGCCCATGTATGATCATATACAAGTCAATGTATGATCATGTGTGTTCATATAAATTTCGATTTTCACATGGGTTTTAAAACATTTTTATTTTTAAGCTAATTTTAATTGAATGCAAATAGCAGTCTATCCTGTTAAATTAACAGAAATATTTGCTAAAAAAAATTTTTTTAAACTGCTGTTTTCAAAAGTTCGATTTTTATTTGTATTTAAATCAAAAACAAAACTTCGAAAATTTTAATTTTTTCAGATTTTTTTAGGCTACTAAATATTTTGCAAAATTGTTTGCTGATTTTAGTAGTTTAATTTGTTATTTTCTATTAACCAAATTTAACTTAAATATAACTAAAATTCTGTATATTTAACAGTTTTATTTTTTCTGACTATATAATAACCTATATCAGTCTGGTTAAAAACCAACTAATGTTTGGATCCGAAATTTGAATGGGTTAAAACGGACTTGTGTCAAAATTTTCTATAAAATGATAAAAAAGAGAAAATCGAAAATAAAGGTCCAAATATGGAACGATCCTATGTAGAATCAATAGAGTCAACGAACCAAATTTCATTGAAATATCTTTGTATTTGCGACCTGCAGCGTGTAAAAAAACCAATTTTGTGGGGTGCCAAACATGGACCGATTTTAACCAAAATCCATAGTCTTTGTCCTTGGGCCGACGTAGGTCTGTGTACAAAATTTCATCAAAATATCTTAATATTTGCGACCTGTAGAGTGCGCACAAGAATTCATGGGCAGACAGACGGACGGACGGACAAGCGTACATCCATAAATCGAAACAAAAAGTGATTTTGCGTCGATCGGTATACTAAAAGGTGGGTGTAGGTCCAATAATTTTTGATGTTACAGACATCAGCACAAACTTATTATACCCTCTCCACGTAGCGGTGTAGGGTATAATAATCTGCTAATTTAGCATTTTTTTCTACAGCATCATTTTTAACTAATTTTTAGTCTGTAATGGCTAGTGTTTCCAATTCGGTTAATCGATTAACCGATTCCTCGATTAATCGCCTCTATTTCGGTTAATGTCGAAACAAATAATTTAAAACTCAAATAATTATTCGACCCGAATAATCGGTTAAAATTGGTCGATTAACCGGTTACATTTTTAATATGGAATTTTTCCTTAATTTTTTTCACAAAACTTCACAATTTTCTTAATCTTGGATAAAAAATTACAAGAAAAGCTTAGAAAAAAACAAATACTAACTAAAATAGCATCAAATTCTTTAAAAAACGTGTGAAATAGGTTCTTAAGGCTTTAGATACCTTTTTCGAGCAACCGCAAGCAAGTCGACATTGCACCATCGAGACACGTCATATGTTTTGAGAGAATCCCAATTTTTAATAAAATTTTGCGCAAATGTTTAAAAAAAAATATCAAAGTTTCTATTTGTAAAAAAGCCTTAAGAACATAGCAAAAGGCCAAAATGAAGGTGTTTTTTAAAACTTCTCAAAACACGCAATAGACAATTTTGCATTACTGTTTCAATTCTTTTAAAAATTAAAACTAATGTAAATTATTATCTCCATGTCCTTAAAGACAAGGCTGCATTTGTTTTAAAACTCTGTCACACAATTAACATGTTAATTCTGTAAAGGCACATCTACACGAGATAGAAAATTGCTAGAGATAGAGCAAAAAACACCTCTAAATAGCTTAAATCATTCACAATAAAGCTAATTAGAGGTGTTGTTTGCTCTATCACTAGAAGTTTTCTCTCTCGTGTAGATGTGCCTTAAGAACTCTAACTTTTCTTATTTTTCTTAAGAAAGTGTGTATAATCGGTTCAAAACCACATCAATTCTAAAACATGTTCCACTAGAGCATCATGGAACCCGAACCCGTTTCAATGAGTTTAAATTCAAATTAAAACAAATAACCTCAAGTTAACCAAAAATTATAAATAAAAAATTTTAATTTATATAGAATTTGACTTCTGTATCTGCACACTCAGAGAATTGTCTATTTGCTATTGATGAATTTATACACTGATTCAATTAAGTTTCACTGGAATTCGTCTATAGAAACTTTTAATAGAATTGATGCAATTTTTCATAAAATTTTATGAAACTTTCATATTATTTATTAAAAATGTCATACACGCAAAAAAGTTTTATTAAAAAGAGATTTATAAAAATTATGAAGCTTTTTCATAAAATTTAATAAATTTGGCATTTACATTGTGAAGAAAACTTCATTAGCTTATTGAAAATTTTGTTTAAAATATGATCCGATAAAATTCTCTCAGAGTAAGTTCGCTCAAACTTTAGGTTATTTTTTACTGTTAATGTCCCTTAGTAGCGAAAAAGATAGGTACAACAAAGTAAACTGGTATTCTCAATTAACTTAAATTAATCTCAAAGAGAACTCAAATTTTTTTAGCGATGCCTTAATGAAATAGGAAAAATCTTATTAAAATTTAAAAAACTGTAAGTATAGCATTTCTTTAAATGCAATATTAAATTTTATTGTGTCAGTATTGATTAAAAATTTTTTTCTGAACAAAAAATCTACGTTAAGTAATCGATATGTAACAGTTTTAGGTTTGCTGTTCTTAGCTTACTAATATTTTGCTAGTTTCAGCAGTTCTTTCTGCCATCTTTAACGAAATTTTGGTAGATTTAGCAACATTTTTACAGATCTTTTTTAAAAAATCTCAGATTCCGAAACTTTTCAACCTAAGAATATGAAACCTTTTTTATTAAATACATCGTGTTTATATGTATGTAACGTTAATATTTAATGAAAAGTATGTTTTAATTCCTAAAAAGTTAAGGAAATACATTAATTTTGCATTAAACGATTAATCGATTAACCGCCAATTTTCTCGATTAACCGACCCGAATAACCGGTTAATCAATTTTAGTGATTTTTCGAATAATGCATTAACCGGTTAACCGCCTATGTCGAATAATTGGAAACACTAGTAATGGCTCTGAAAATTTTGTTGTTATTACGGGAAATTTAACTGTTTTGAGCCCAGCGGTATTTTGTGCTAATTCTAGCAACACATCTCTACTGATTTCTAGTACAATAAAATTAGTAAAAAAATTAGTAGCCGCTACTAGATTATAGCAAAAGTGTTGTAAACTGCAATTCAAAATCGATTTGCTAAAATCAGTTAAAAAATTTACTAAATATCAATAATTTTAGTACAATGAAATTAGTATAAATAATTAGTGGACGCTACTAAATCTCAGTAAAATGTTGTAAACTGCAATTTAAAATTAATCTGCTGAAATTAGCAAAAAAAATAAACAAACTGTAATATCTAAAAAACAAATTAAAATCAAAATTAATAAAAAAAATATTTTTTTTCTTTCGATTATAAAAAATGTATAAATACTTCTACATACTTGAAAATTGGAGTAAAAATTGCAAACGGTTCTCCAGTTATTACCTTTTTATGCATTGGAGATACAATAAAATTTTATGAGTTTTATTTCCACACTAAGAAAATATCAATAATAACAAATATAAACTAAAAAAAGAATTCTAGAAAATCAATGAAATCTTGTAAATAAAATTTCCTTAAAGTATCCACTTGTTGTTAAATTAGTATATTTTTTTTCTAGGTTTAGCACTCGGTTTTGAAATTGAAATTTGCTGAAATCAGCAACGAAAATTAGTAAAAAAAAGAATCTACAATTTGTAATTAGAGAATAGCAAAAATTATTACTTAAACAATTGTACTAAAAATCAAAACAAAAATAATAAAGTTGCGACTAAAAACTGTTTAAAAATTTTTTTCTAACTTTTTTATGTGAGTGTAGGGTAAAAAATACGTTTTTTCTGTATTCTATTCCTTTCTATTTAACAACTTTTTTATTTTAATATTTTGCTAAACTTTATTAACTTTTCCAATTTTTTGTTAAAGTATTTCTTTTATATAAAGAAATATTGAATCTGAAAAAAATAATTAAATAAAAAATTTTCTATACTTTTAACTTTAAATTTAAGTGATTTAAGAACTCAACATGATTTTCTAATCCCTAAAACAGGTATTTATAAATTGAAATTGAAAATAAAAAGAAAATCCGCACATACATTTTACACAAAAACCCGATAAAAAAATATGTATACGTATATATGATTTAAATTACAATTACAAATAATTGTAATTGAAATTAAAACAAACTCAATTACATGTAGATGTAATTGTAATTCAAAACTAATTACATGTAATTTATTTAAATTGAAAGTGATTTCCATTACAAATTTCAATTACATATTCAATTTCATTTAGAATTAAAAAATGTTTTTTGTTAAAAAAAAAAGCATAAAAACATTACGTCATCTTGGGTTGATCCCCAAGAAAATGTAATTGTAATTGACATTTTTTCAATTACAATTACTTGTAATTTGTAATTGATAATTTTCTATTACAAATTACATGTAATTTTAATTCAGTTTTTCCAATTACTATTACACGTAATTGTGTAATTGCATGTGTAATTAATTACAAAATATAATGAAAACATGAATTAATTAAAATTTTAATTCATGTTGCACCTATCCCCCAAATGATACTATTAATTACTAATAATTATATAAGATTAATTGAAACAATTAAAATATTAATTGATTCAATTAAATATTTAATTAATTTTTATCATATGTTCAATTATATACCTTAGGTTAATTATTTTTTCTGTTTAGTATTATATTGAAGCGTTTTTACTCGGGCATTTATAATGCCAGTAAAGATTTTAAGTACACATAGACACAAAAATACCGACAGACAGATATTACTACATACAAAATTATAAAAAAGGAATATTTACGTAATCCTTGCAAAAAAAATTAACATAAATTTTCGTTAAGATGCTGTATAAAGATTATAAAATGTTTACACATAAAAAACACAGCAACAACACGACTTAGATTATGGAAATGATGAGAAAAAACGTACATTAATTTTAATTACATTATAATAGAAATTTTATAAACTTTAAAATTTAAGTAGGGGTTAAGGATATAAGTTTAATTCCATTTGATTTGTAGTTCTGCTATACATCTTTAAAAAAAGGCAATCATTTTTTTTTAAAGCACTGGGATATTATTCTGAGGTTAAAACTTCTTGGTTTTTTATAAGCTTGTTTACAAAATAGCAACCGCTTTGCACATTTTCTTTCTTAAAACACAAAAAAACTTATTTTTGTTAATTTTTATTCTTTATCATTAAGGCTATAATTTCATATAAAAAAAATATTTTAAATATCGTATATTGTTTAGCTATTAGAGGGAAAACCTGCGATGATTTTTTAAAGTCAGCCTTGACGTTTTCTTAGCATTTTTCTTGCATTTATTTCCTTGTAAGAATTTTTGAGTCATTATTATTGAATTAAATTTTTAAGATTTTTTTTTGTAATTTAGCTATTTTCTAGTTTGATTCAGAGATTTTTTATGAAAAAAGTTAGCAACAGTGCCCATTAGCTGTTTAACTACCATCTTCGAAACGATACGATAGTGATGAGTAGAGTTGTGTCGTTCATGAACGAACTAGTTCATTTGTTTGGTTCGTTCACCATTATACTTTCAGTTGTTCATTTCGTTCTTTTTTTTAGTCATAGAAAATTTGTATCTTTCTTATTAATTTTATTACATAATTAAATGCTTTTCTTAATAACACTATGCGACAGTCAAAATCGGGATGGGATGAAACCAACGGGAAATGTTATATCGGTCAAAAACAAGTTATACGTGTCCCGGCGTTTCGCTTGGTCACCCCTAGGAATCGAGATATATCTTTTTTTGACATTACTCGAGAACCACTAGTCCGATTTTGCTCAAACAATTTTAAAAAAATTAAAAATTACAATTACTTTAATCTGTTCATATAACGTTTTTCTATATACTCAACAGTTTTGCCGGTAAAAATAAATGTTTGTTACCGCTACCATAAAAATCAATAACCTTTTGTTTATTACTTTTTTTAATATTTTAGGCAAAAAATATTTTTATCTTCATACATTTATTTTTACCGGCAAAACTGTTCTCGAGTTATGTCAAAAAAAAGACCACCAAAGGTCAAATTCAAGATCAGGGCGCACATCTTGCATTTCGGGTTTCTTTGTAGAAGCCCAAACATGGAGGCGGGCAAGACATTCAATTGTTTTGATTCTCTTTCCGCCTCCATTTTGGGAATCCTGGAGAGCTGTCCGAATAGTGAAATCGTGGTTGCTGGTGATTTCATAATTCACAACTCTTCATGGCTCCGCCATTCGAGCGGGACGACTTCCGTTGGAACTTACGTCGAGCTTTTCGCCGCACTCAATCACCTGGTGCAGTTGGTGAATGAGCCAACACACATTCCGTGTGTTGAAGGGCAATTTCAGAATACCCTCGACCTTTTTCTCACTTCACACCCTGAAAAGTATGAAGTGAGATCGTTTGCACCTCTCGGTAACTCGGATCACTGTACCATTTCCATTTCTTTTTCATACTCCGGGCTTCATAGCGCTTCACAGACAGCCGCGAAACGCTCTGTTCTAATTTATGAAAAGGCTCGTTGGGTCGAACTTAACGATTTTTATCGGCAATTCAACTGGAAACTATGTTTCTTGGATGACGATGTTGATGCCGCTGCGAAAATGGTAGAACGCGTGATTTTGCTTGGAATGAAATTTTTTATTCCTTCAAAGTACATTCCGGTTAAGTCCAAACATAAGAGTTGGTTTAACCAGACGTGCAGAAATGCAGTCAGATCCAGAGAGGAAGCCTTCAGTAATTGGCGTGCGAATAAGAACATCAATACTGACATGCTGCGTAAACAGGCGAGAACTGAGTGTGCCAAAGTACTAAGACGTGAAAAGTTTCTTCACGAACAACGTCTGCGTGCTAAAGTTCTGGCTGCTCCACGGGGCAGTAAGACCTTTTGATCATTCGTTAAAAGAGTAAAGGACAATGCTAGTTCATCTATCCCAACTCTTATAAAGGATGACCTAATATTCACTGACCAGGTTGATAAAGCCAACCTGCTGGCTGAACTGTTCGCGGAAAATGCTTTTCTGCCGGAAAGCGATCAACCACTGCCCGTGCTCGAAAGAGTATCACATACTATGCCCAAGATATTTTTTCGTCCACGAGCCGTTAAAAGGGTTCTTGCGGATCTTGACGTAGATAAGTCAGCGGGCCCGGATGGTATACCAGCACTGGTACTGAAACAGTGCTCTTCAACGCTATCGCGTCCATTGGCAACCCTCTTTAGCACGTCGTATCGCATGGGTATCTTTCCATCGTGCTGGAAGGTTGCCAATGTTCAGCAAATCCCCAAAAAGGGTGCGGCTACCAACCCTGGAAATTACCGCCCAATCGCAATCTGCTCTGCGCTCTCGAAGGTCATGGAGAGCATGGTAAACTACCATCTTGTTAATTATCTGGAATCCAATTTGCTTCTTAATGATCGACAGTATGGCTTTCGTAGAGGTCGTTCTACGGGAGACCTGATGGCGTTTCTTTCGGAACGTTGGAGTCGGTCAATTCACAGATTTGGTGAAAACAAGGTGGTTGCCCTGGATATTTCCAAGGCGTTTGATCGTGTGTGGCATAAAGCACTCGTGTCAAAGCTCATTGCTTTTGGTGTTGGTGATGACTTCTCTCGATTTATATCGAGTTTTCTCAGGGATCGCACTATAAGAGTTGTTATAGATGGGGTCTCATCTAATGAGTTTCAGTTGAATGCAGGGGTACCGCAAGGCTCTGTTCTTTCTCCTTCTCTATTTCTTATCTTTCTAAATGACTTCCTCTGTCAGACTTCCAATCCTATCTACTCTTTTGCAGATGACAGCAACATTTGCCATTCATATTCCTTCGATCATAGGCCAAGCCTTGCAGAGATTGGGGGCAGGAGGCAGATTATGAATGACACACTCAATCAAGACCTTATTACAATCTCTGAGTGGGGTCGCGTGAATAGGGTCGATTTTAATCCACGTAAAACCCAATGTTGTTTGCTGACTCTACATGGGTGGTATCAATATTAAGCAATCAGAAGCTTTTGATGTTCTGGGCATGAGAATCCAGTGTGATGTCCGTTGGAAAGATCACGTCATTCGAAAGTGTCGAAAGAGGCATTCAAGTGTCTTGGCTTTCTTAACCGGTGTAAGAACTACTTCACTTCTTCTGATCTCCTTTCTATTTATACCACCTATATCCGGCCGAAGATGGAATACAACTCCCATATATGGGCAGGGGCTTCAATGTCAATTTTGGAGCTTTTGGACCGTGTACAAAGAAGGGCGTCGGCGCTCATTAATGACTGTAGGGTATCCAGCTCTATTGACTCGTTGGAGCATCGTCGGAATGTGGCTTGTGTAACACTGTTCTATCGTTACTACCATGGGAGGTGTTCTGCTGAGATAAGTGCACTTATCCCGATGCCCCGTGTTTTTGGCCGTAACACGCGCTTGTACAGTAGATCTCATCCGTTTGTGGTTGATTGTTCAGTTAGTCGCACAACGCATTATAAGAGAATTCGTTCATTAGTCGAACCGCCCGTATGTGGAATAAACTCCCCGCAGATGTCTTTCCTGATACTTACAATTTAGGGAAATTCAAGTCAAACGTTCACAAACACTACTCCGTCTTTCCTCCTTCCCATAACCTATTTTCCTGATATCAACACAATGCATTGCATTAGTAGGGGGCATCCCCTGAGTGTTGGTCTAGTAAAAAAAGAAAAAAAAATTAATGTCAAACGAACGATACCGTTCACGAACAGCTCATGACAAAAAAGAACGATTGAACGATTTGAACGAACTAGTTCTATAAATTGTATTTAACGATATGATCGAATCAACAAAAAGAATGATTAAGCCCAACTCTAGTGATGAGTGTATAGAAAGCTATCGATCAATCGACTCGATTGGACGATCATCGTTTTCAAAATTAAGGAATCATCCCCAGATTTAAAAAGAAATTCAAGTTTTAATTTTCAAGGAAAATTTAATGATTGATAATATCCTTCAATACTGAATGCATAAATTTCCTTTTACATATAACAAATATCTATGTAGTAGCATCCTTTAAACTCCTAACTTGTCATTACACACATTTTGAGTCTGTTTTTTTCTCGTTAATCCATTCAACTAATCCACTTTTAATGAACACATTTTATTATATTGGTAAAAAAATCTAGTTTTCTTTTGATGAATTAGAACTGAACCAAAATCTCCTGTACGGTATTCAATTAATTTAGATTTTCTTTATAAGATCCATTTAATTCAAACAAAGGGTTAAATTTAGCCAAGCCCACAATTTGGCTTTGACAATGATAGAATAGAGACAGTACTAATAATTTTCAATATGTGTTTGAAATTTTATGAAGAAAGAATAAACATGCATGAACATGTTTACAACCTAACAACAGACATGACCACAAAATGTGACCATCATATTTTTTTTTTTTTTTTTTGTTTGCAATATGTCTGTCGTGTTTTTGTTGCTGCTGCTGCTGCTGTTGCTGTTAATAAAAGGCCTAGTTGTGTATTAATGTAACATATACAACATACGGTTTACAACCAGCGATGCCAGAAATGTTGTAACTCATATCCCCATTTTTAAATTTTAAGTCTCCAAAATTCCAGAAAAGTTTTTGGATCACCAAATTTGTTCTTAATTCGTTTTGAATCCAATTAAACAAACCCCAATTCTTACAGAAAAAAAAGAATAGCTGAAGACACCAAGATTTGAGAGAAATTATTAAATTCAAAAATATTATTTAGAAACAACTTGGGAAAAGTAAACAAATTTTAATATTTTACGACCGATAAGAACAGCCTAAAAAATACTACTTGTTGAAGCTTCACATAATTTTATTATCTTTTCCATAAGCACCGTAAGTTGTTTTTCACGTGGAAAAATTTTACTCGAACTTTAAAGGCTTCAAACTTAAATTTAAATTATAAAAATGAACAATTTTTTAATTCCATAACAAAGACTCAATTACAATATACACAAAATGTCACTTTTTCACCAGAAAAATAATAGTCTTGTACATTAAATTTGCGTGAAAACAAACTCTACACACTTTTCACATGAAACTGATTGTCGTGAAAAATAATTTTTTTTGATGGAGTATAACAGTTTTTCACGTGAAATCGAAACAATTTACGGTGCTTTAATCTTAATTAGGGTATTCAATCGATTAATCATTATTCAATTAGTTGAACAATTTTGCCTAAAAATTACCCAAAAAATTTTGAGAAATGCTAAAAAAATATTTTTAAATGTTTAAATGTGCTACATTTCCAAAGGGTTGTACCTATTCTGATTTTCGTCTTGCATAATCGAACCATCAGGTGACGACTTTTCAGAATTTATAAAAATATTTCTTTGATTAAACTCAATGAGAAAAATACTTGTTTTCGTCTAAAAGCGTTATCAATCATCTTAAATATAAAAGAATATTTTAATAAAACAAACAAACATTTTTTTTCTTTCGTTTAAAAAAATATGTGTAAAAATTCCAAACCGTTCTCCAGTTATTATGTTTTTATGTATTGGAGATGCAACACAAGTTTCAGATTTTTATACCCTACACCACTACGTGGAGAGGGTATTATAAGTTTGTGCTGATGTTTGTAACACCAAAAAACCTTATAGTATACCGATTTATTTCGATTTAACGATGTCCGTCTGTCCGTCCTTCCGTTCGTCTGCCTGTCTGTCCATGCATTCTTGTGTGCACTCTACAGGTCGCAAATATTAAGATATTTTGACGAATATTGGTCATAGAACCGCCTTATAGTATACCGCTTTATTTCGATTTAACGATGTCCGTCTGTCCGTCCGTCCGTCCTTCTGCCTGTCTGTCCATGCATTCTTGTGCGCACTCTACAGGTCGCAAATATTAAGATATTTTGACGAAATTTGGTACACCGACTTACATCGGCCCAAGGATGACGCCAATTGATTTTGGTTGAAATCGGTCCATGTTTAGACCTAGTGCCCATATAAGGGTACCCCCCAAAATTATATTGTGTATACGCTGTAGGTCGCAAATATTAAGATATTCTGATGAAATTTGGTACACCGACTTATGTCGGCCCAAGAACTAAGCCTATTGATTTTGGTTAAAATCGGTCCATGTTTAGACCTAGTACTTATATAAGGGTCCCCCCCAAAATTGGCTTGGTTACACGCTGCAGGTCGCAAATACGAAGATGTTTCAATGAAATTTTGGTTCGCTGACTAGCATGGTCCCAAGGAAAAAGCTTATTGATTCTAGATAGGATCGGTCCATATTTGGACCTAAGGCCCATATGGGCTATATTTTCGATTTTATCTTCTTTTATGATTTTATAGCAAATTTTGACACAAGTCCGTTTTAACCCATTCAAATTTTGGATACAAACATTAGTTGGCTTTAATTCAGACTGGTGTAGGGTATTATATAGTCGGCGTGCCCGACTTTAACCTTTTTACTCATTTTTAAACTTGAAATATATCAATAATAACAAATATAAACTAAACAAGAATTTTTCAAATTCAAGGAAATTTAACGAATTTTTTTAATTTTTAAAGAACTTAAAAAAATGTCTAATATCATAATATACAACTGTAAAAATAGGGGTTTGGTAATTGTTTATTATGATTTTAAACAACAGTTATGAAATTATAGTACTTTTCGTTAGTTATTTTCCTAAATAAGTAGTTACTCACAAAGATAGAATAAGTGGTTATTCAGTAGTTAGGAAATAAGTGATTACCCTACATTGTGAAATAGTTGGTCATATTGGAAATATTACTTTTTACCTCCGTAAATTTTCTATTCAGTTGGAAAAATGTTCGAAATTTAATAAATAATATAATACCAGTAAGTGATTACTTTGCGAGAATATATTAGTACTTATATAATTTATTATCAGTAAGTCATTATTTTGTATTTTAAAGTAATGCGAAAGTGAATGACCTATCATTACTTGGTAATCCGTATGTTAATGACCTGTCATTATCATGTTTTTCTGGTTACTGACTATTTAACTGTCTAACTTTTTTGAGTGTATTTTTTCGGAGATATCGCCAATTTGAGGTCTTAATTTTTAATTTAAGTAGTGCAAACTACTGCTTTCCTGCTTCACAAGTATCCGTTAGTGTATTTTTACTGCTTTTTAGAAGTAATTCTGAACAATTTAAAAAAAATCGCTTTTTTCATTGCTTCCAAAGTATCCGATTTTTTAGAATTCGATTCCTGGAGGGACCAATATATTTAAATTATTTTTTTATTTTCTTTATTGTGTTTATTTATTTTTCTTTTTAATATTTATAATTAATTTGTTCAAATTCAATATTTTTTTAATTTTTCAATTTTTAAAAATATTTAAAATAAAAATTATGGAAAAGAACTGAAATCAGTACTGAATTGCAGTGCACCTTTTGCACTTGTTTAAAAAGTACTTTTATTGCCAGTCAACTTTTTTATATCAAAGAATAGTTTAGCCGTAGAGAGCTAGACTAGCAATCAGGAGGTCGCAAGTTCGATACCCGGTGGCGGCAATAAATCAACTTTTGTAAAATAAAAAAAATATAATTTTTTTTGCGAAAATTTTTTTTCTAACTTTTAATTGGTGAAAAAGAGCTTCCTTTGCACTCGTTCAAAAAGTACTAAAAAAATGTTGAAGTGGGAGAACTCCTCTCGTATGACAACTCAATGTTAAAATCATTAGTGTTTATGTTTAAAAAGAAGTACATCTAGATCATCAATTGCAGTGATTTTTCTACTGCTTCGGCATCTCTTTTTTTGCTGGGTTATTACTACTGAATACATTTTCCCATTTAGCAACCTATTTAAAATAGTTAAAAATTTGTGCCAAATTAAGAAAAACACTTTGTGTATGCCAGACGGGGAATCGAATAGACTGTGTAGGCTGTGATTGGCAAAACTTCAATTAGCCACAATCATCGCTGTGCCGACCGTGCTGTATCTCGTTAAGAGGTGCTGTTACAAGTCATAGCCTGTGTAGAGAGGGCCATGGCATACACAAAAAGTTTTTCATATAGAGACAAATTAACAATTAAAATTACTTTGATCAATTGACAAATTTAGTAACCTGTCTTTGAGTGAGACGAAATTGCAGCAGTCTGGTGATTCCGTTGTGTCGGTTAAATTTTTCTTCTTCCTGTAAACTGTATTTAGAAAAAGAGAATTCAGAAAAAAAACCGAAACCAGTCGGATTTTTAAAAATTCAAAATTGCTTAACCCTGTTTTCGGTTTTTACTAGGGATGTGCGATTAATCGATTAATCAAAGAGTATGATTAATCAGTTAATTGATTAATTGAAAATTTGATTAATCAGAATTGTGATTAATCGAATAATTTCAATTTTGATTAATCAGAAGTTGAATAATTTTAATTAATATCGAAAAAATGCTTAAAAATAGAAAAATTACAGCAAGTTTGTCCTTGTTTTGTGGCGATGCCTTATATAGCTCCAAATAAAGGAAATCAGACAGACTATTCGCTTACTGGTCACACTTGATCAATGTCCATTCTTAAGTGTCATGTGTCTGTATTGAGCTGGAGTTAAAAGGCGTCTTCAACGGAGAAAAACAAGATTTTATTCAATTATTCATAAATTTGATTAACCAAAATCATGATTAATCAATTAATCATTATTTTGAATAATCGAAATAACTGATTAATCGATTAATCACGTTTTTGATTAATCAAAATTGCTGAATGATGGATTAATTGATTAATCGATTAATCGCACATCCCTAGTTTTTACTGATCCTTTAAGATTTACAAATTTTCAGTTTAAAATTGTGAACTTCTCAAAATCTAACCCCTCAAAAATTTTCCCTATTTGTAGCCCAATCCCCTTATCTGGCATCACTGTTTACAACTAGGTAGTAGGTACTAGCCATATAGTCTAGCTAACTGATTGAATGACTGACTAACTGGAGTTGACTTATAATAACTGATTGTCTACAATTGTTGTGATTTTTTTTGTTGTTGTTATTATTGTTCGAGTACTTGTTGTAGTTACCAATAATTGGGCCTCTTTTGTTATGGTTTTTCCTTTTCATTCTTTTTTATGCTTTCATAGTCTGGCTACCACTCCTCCAGACTTGACAATTTTTTTTTAGATTTCGAAAATTACCCATACTTTTCATTAGCATTAAAATTTTACAATTTTTATTTTGTTCTTCATGCAATTCATTTTGAAAATCTTTCTCGTATGTATGACGATTCAACAAGCCTTAAACGTGCTCCGTTTTGTTGTTTGTGGTATGTATTGTTGTATATTTTTGGTTGTCTTACATTTAAATTGGTAACAACTACAATCGTGTTTTTTTATACTCAATACTACATCATGTCCAACATATTTGTACTTACTTTACGTACACATTAGAGTAAAGAATATTGCAATTCGTTGCACATTTTCAAATGTTTTTTTTTTATTTTTTTAAACATTAAAAAAATTTTAATAAAGGCCAATGAATAACAGCGTGATGTGTTTGAAATATATAAAAAAAAAAGTTATAGAGACAAAGTTATACCGTTGTTTGAACTTTGTACTCTATGGAAAATATCTTAATGACTTAAATTACAATCAAAGCAATGGAACTTCAGACTGTTTAGCCGTTTGCAGGTCGGAGAAATAGGTTGGTATGAGTAACTTTTTTGATCTAGCCTCGATACAAAATTTGCACTTTGCATTGCGACTTAATATAAAGAGTCAAAAATAATACACTCATAGATAAAACGAGTAGTTCATGGCGTATGAGTAATAAGTTTTAGTTTTAATTCGTTGAACAACTTAAATATTTTGTTATACACAATTGGCCTTAACTTTGTAATTTATATACTTCTTTCTTGGGATATGGGCTCTACTCCTAAAATAAAAAAAGCCTTGTTTTTTTGCATGATTTCTATTTTCTTTTTATATTTTTTTTTTTTAAGAATTTAATTTGGTCAATTTCGGAACAGCTTTGCCTCTAGCACTAAAACTACCGATCAGAAATAATGTTAACAAATTTCGTTTCTCTTTTCTGTTGCCTTTATATTGATGCAATTTGTGGATAAAAATCTCAAAATTTAAAAAAAGTAATCACAAATTTATAGAGTATTTAAGATGTGATTTTCGAGTTCAGCTGCTCAAAATACATCAGAAAACCCTAGTAGCACTTCGAGCACAGAACTAACTAGCACAGAGTAACATATAAAATCGATCACAATAGCATAAAAAAAGTATAAATTATAAAATCATTTCAATTAGTTTTTTTTTAACATAAATATTTATTTTCAAATAAACCGAAATCGTTTTTGTTGTTTAGGAAGAATCTAATTTCCTGCAATTTCCTTTAACAAGCAAAAGAACACATACAAAATTTAAATAAACCGCACTTGAAACATGAACATAAATAAAATAACACACATCGTCATCATGCAGAGATCTAAAGGAATGAATTCACTTATTCCTTGTGTTTTTTAACTGAATTTATATTTTGAGAGTGAAATCACTAAACCAACCAGTAAAACCTTGGTAATAGGATATTACCAGTTCATGTATTACACTGTACAACACAGTGGATAATTCCAACGTGAAATGGAAGTACTCGCACACAGAAAAAATAAGTCTAAAATCAAATTGAAACAACATTAAGTTAAATAACAGCTATGAAATCAAACTATGTAAGTTTGTTTTCTTTTAAATTTGACTGTTTCTATTTATTTTAAAAATGCGAGAACAAAATCTAAAATATTGACATATTAATTTAAGTACAAAAAAGTTTATTTTAAATAGAATCATAATTACTTTAATAAGAATCATACTTAATTTGAAAATGTTCATAAAAAAATGCGATAGTAATTCGCATGTGATATGATAGTAATACCAGGAAAAAAAATTGGAAGTAGTGCTTTCAAACTACTTCTTTCACTGCCTCACAAGTATCGGTTAGTGTATTTTTACTGCTTTTTTAGAAGTTATTCTGAACAACTTCAAAAAATCACTTCTTTCATTGTATTTCTTTCAAAGTATTCGTTAGTATATTTTTACAGCTTTCCGAAAATTACTTCTGAACACCATCGAAAAAATCACTTATGTATTGCTTCTTAAGAGTAATTGCTCTAAAAGTGATCCTAAAAAGTGATTTTGGTATTATTTGGCATTTCCAAACAGAGGATCGCGGGTTCGGGGTTTATTTTTATTTTATTTTTTAATATTTATAATTAATTTGTTTAAATTAAATATTTTTTATATTATTATTAAATTTTTAAAAATAATATAAAAAAAATTTTAAAATGGTGGGAAATTGCTTTTTATGCAACTGTGAAAATAGTGATGAAAACAATATGAATTGGAGTGCGCCTTTTACACTTATTTAATAAGTACTTTTAATGAAGGGAATAAGGAACAACCCAGCAAAAATAAATGGGGTGACTTCTAAATGAATCACTTCCTTCATTACATCACAAAGAATTACTCCCTTAGGAATAGGTTTTAAACAACAACTAATGCTACAATAAATATATGCTAGTCAGAAGTTCTTTTTCATGGGTGATAAGAAGTTAATATTTTGTATGGGGGTTGCATAGGAACGTGCTGGCACAGAAATCAGAGGGTTGTGGTTTCGAATCCCACCAGGTCCTAAAAAATTTTTTTTTAATTTTTTTACACAATAATTTTTTGTAGTTTTCACTGTAAAATTTTTATTTTTTTCTATTCTTGTTCACTCAAAAATTAATTTTTGAAACGATTTAAATTTTTATTTTTAATTTTCTATTAATTTTTAATGAAATTTTATGGAAATATAAAAGTTATAAATAAATATGTAATTCTTCCAATATTTTTTGTTAAAATACGAAAAAGGTAAATACTACAATTTTGTTTGTATTTAAAAAATTGTAATTTAAATAATCCATTTTGATCAAATTTTTACTAAATATATTAAATATAACAGAAAAAGAAAAATCCTGTAAACATTAGAACTAGTAAAAATAAGTTAAAAATTACCTTGCAGAAAAAACTTTTTTTTATCTACTAATATGCTGCAAAATTTTTTCCGGAATTACCAAGGTAATTCGTATTAAGTTAATTTAAATGTAACACAAATTTTGTAAATTTAACAGTCTACTAATATCACCAGTTTTTTTGCAAGGTCATTTTTATTTTTGCAAGGCTTTATTTATTTCTATGAGTGTATTGTTTTTATAAAAAAAAACACTTTAAAAAAAACAACTTTATATATTTTCCAATATGTAATATATTTTTGTTAATAAAGATAGAAAGAAATAAAGATAACAATTTACTGAACAAGACTGCTAAAAGTCAGCTATCAGTTATAACAAGCCATAGCATATGGGGTAGAGCGTCTCCTTGAAATGCCAACGAGTGTGGGTTCAAACTAGAGATGAGCGATATTTTCATACCGGTGATTTAGTCACAGTTATTAATAAATCACTGGTAACGGCAGTGATCAAATATTTCAAGTCGCAGTTACTCGGAATGTCGTTCTTTTAATATTTTTGTACTATTCTTTCTAGCAAACTTCATTGTGCACAGTAATACATGTTGTTTTTTTAATAACAATGACTTGCTTTCACACTCTTCTGAATAAAATGTCTCCTTCTATCATGTTTCTGTTACCGGTCGCAACTATTATTCTTTTAAGGCCCAGTTTTTAGGAAGTGGATTATCTTTAAACTTAGTTTAACGCAGTTTGTAACTGGAATACTGCTTTTAAAATGTGGTTTATTTTGTTTTATTTCAATAAAGAAATAAATTATACTCGAGAAAAAGATTTTCCGGCAAACTTTTGTTAATAAACATTGAAATGGATGACAAAATTCGTTTTCGGTTTAACTAAACCAAGTTTAACTGACATCACATTCACTGAGAACAATGTTACTGAAAAAGCGCCAGATCGCCCTGTTCAATGTTTAAAAGAAAGGTGATTTGAAAATCACGATCACTGGTAGCAGCGTTATTCAAAAATCACCGGATCGCTCATGTCTAGTTCAAACCCCACACGATGCATGATGATTTTTTTTTTTTAATTAAATTAAAATAAAAACGAGTAAAAAGGTTAAAGTCGGCCATACCGACTATACAATACCCTACACCAGTCTGGTTAAAAGCCAACTAATGTTTGGATCCGAAATTCGAATGGGTTAAAATGGCACTTCTGTCAAAATTTTCTATAAAATAATAAAAGAAGATAAAATCGTAAATATAGCCCATATGGGCGATAGGTCCAAATATGGACCGATTCTATCTAGAATCTATCGGCTTTGTTCTCGCGACCATGTGAGTCAGCGAACCAAATTTCATCAAAATATCTTAATATTTACGACCTGCAGCGTATAAACAATATAATTTTGGGGGGACCCTTATATGGGCACTAGGTCTAAACATGGACCGGTGTTAACCAAAATCAATAGGCTTCTGTGGTAGCTCTGTGTACCAAGTTTCATCAAAATATCTTAATATTTGCGACCTGTAGAGTGCGCACAAGAATGCATGGACAGACGGACATCGTTAAATCGAACTAAAAAAAAAATCTGAGCCGATCGGTATACTATAAGGTGGGTCTAGGACCAATATTTTTTGGTGTTACAAACATCAGCACAAACTTATAATACCCTGACCACATAGTGGTGTAGGGTATAACAACTGAAAAAGAACTTCCTTTTCATTGGGTCAAATATACATAATTTTTTTTCAAAAAAGATCAACTTCCCTCCTATGACAAGCCAATGTTAAATTCATCAGTGAAAACCACAAATTATCACAACTCCCTATTCAACTGTTGTTATGTTTTTACTACTTCTTTTTCCTCACTTTTTTCCTGGGAATATCTCGCAGTAACAAAGTGGTTATTTTATGTCAGTCAACTTTCATATCAAAGAATAGCTCAGCGGCATAACGCTAGACTAGCAATCGAGACCAGTAAATCGAGGCAGTAAAAAAACTTACAAAATAAAAAAATATAATTTTTTTTAACTTTTAATTGTTGTTGTAAAAGAGCTTCCTGTACACTCGGTCAGAAAGTACTGAAAAAATGTTAAAGTGGTAGTACTCTTATCCTATAACAACTCCAATGTTAAAATCATTAGTGTTTATATTAAAAAAGAAGTACATCTAGATGATTAACCCTCTAACCGGCAAGCCCGCCTCCAGGCGGGGTATATTAAATTGACCAGAAATGCGCCAAACGAGAACTTTAAAATAAGAAATATGCTTTTTCAACAGAAAACAAAATTTATAAAATTTTTTGTGAAGAATTTTTGTATACAGTGCATGGTTTGGAAGCGAGAAAGTGTCAAAAATAAAATTTCGTAAAATTTCAAAAATTAAATATTTTAAAACAATCGCAATTTTCAAATATCTTAAAAACATATTTAAATCGACTAAAACAATTGATAATGACCACAAAGTAAGATTGAAGCTTCGGCTATTCAAAAAATTCCTTACTTTGGTCCAAGGATACACAGGATTCCATAAGGATATCTTTAAAGGACATCGCATTAACTTGAAAACCAATGGACGGATTTTTCTGTAATTTGGTAAAAAGGAATATATTTGGTATAAGTAGCAAAGCTTATAAGTTTGAATAATATATATTGAAGTTGTGATGCGTTTTCGCTCAATTTCGCATTTCTCGAAAAACGAAAATCGCTACATCCTCTAAAGTAACAGCACAAAAAATGTAATTTTTTTATTTCAATTACATCTTGGTAAGAGGAATAATTTATGCTTAATCCTATTAACTTTTATGCGCTGGTTTTCGAGATTCACCCTTAAGCTATTTCGGTCCATATCGCCTAAAGTAGGCAACGAAAGAAACTATTGTAGAATAACTTATTGTTTATTTTCCGTGAGGAAAACATGGTATAAATTTCTTTGCAAAAAAGCTTAGGCCGGTTAGGGTTAATTGTAGAGCTTTTTCTACTGCTTCGTCATCTCTTTTATTTTGCTGGGAGTGTATTCATTTACTAAATTTTATTTCTTTAAATTATTTGGTATTTTAAGGGATTCATTTCAAAAAGAATTAATTCTTTCAAGTTCTATCATCATTATTATTAGCAATAACAAAAACAGTATTACTAACATTATGTCTGATTATCATCAAGATAAACATTAACACTAACACAAATATACAGCAAGTACACACACACACACATTCAGGTGTGAATTAGCAGTTTCCGTTTCCCTTTTTCTGTTATGATGAACAACAACAAACAAATAAATAATAGAAACTTGTTTTGTATAAAAAAACACTCAACCTTTTATGTTTATTTAATATCAAAAAAAGCTTTTATAAAATATTATAAAAAATATATATTAAATACACATGAACACACACACACACACATGTTCATTCATAAATCTTTCAACTTATATACATAAAAGATATAGAAAACATTCTATCGATAAAAGTAATAAAAATATTATCTTTATATCAATTTAAGTTTTATTTTTCTATATTTTACAATCAATTGATTTTTATTTGTATTTGTTCTTTTGATGTTATTTTTCTACTCTTTTTCATCTAGTTTAATTCAATTTTAAACAAATAGATATCATTTATGAAAACTCCCTAAAATAATGAAATTTTTTTCTAAACGCTTGTCATAAGTTGAAAACAAGTAACTGGTAATTTTTTACAATTTCTTAAATAAATTCTGTAAAATGGACAAACCGTTTCATATTTATAAAATTTTCAGTTATTAGGACGCAAATTATGCCCATCGAAATATGTTTTTAAAATAATAAATTTGTACAATTTATTAAAGGCACGTGTTAATTTTGTTATTTTAAGAAATTCCGCTTTTTGTCGATTGCATGTTGTTTATCTTTTTCTGTTTTTTTTTTTTTTTGTATTTCTTAAAGAAAAACAAAACATCAAGAGCCACCACACAATCGCGTGCCTTTATACGATTTGTCGCCTGTTTGTTTTTATGTGTGGTTGAGGTTCTTTCTCGTTTATTTTGGGGTTACGCCCTGTTAAGTGTTTAAATGTTTCCTAATATCTGGCCAATAAACACAATTCATCATTTACTTGTATACTCCAACACCCAATCTTATAAATTTTATATCGGATTCCCACTCTCCCCTTTGTTAACCTCACAAGAATAAGTATTACCATTATCAACAACATCCAGCAGCAGCAGCAGTTGTTGTAGCTGAAGTAATAGCAGCAGATTGTGTTGTGGTTACAACACGAAAACAAATTATCATTAATTAGTGATGAAATTAATAAGAAAAACTGTCATCATTATTTATTTTGTGTGTATGTTTGTTTTTTTTTTCGTTCTTTATATTAAAGGGAGAAAATTCCGAAATAGTGGGAGGCTTAAGAATCAATAAAAGATAAAAATAACACAGTGCAACATGCCTTAATTGTTTTAAAGCGAAATCAGAGTACAACAGCAGTTATACAAAACCCGCAAAGCGTTTGTTTGGCAGTGTCTTTTGTAGTTTTGTGTTACAGCCCAGCAAAAAAAAGAGATGCCGGAGCAGTAGAAAAAGCACTACAATTGATGATCTAGATGTACTTCTTTTTAAACATAAACACTTAATGATTTTAACATTGATTTGTCATAGGAGAGGAGTACTCCCACTTCAACATTTTTTCAGTACTTTTTGAACTAGAGCAAAGGAAGCTCTTTTTCACCAATTAAAAGTTTAAAAAAATTCTTCGGAAAAAAAAATTATATTTTTTTATTTTACAAAAGTTTTTTAATTGCCGCCACCGGGTATTAAACTTGCGACCACACTTTATATTCTTTGATACGAAAGTTGACTGGCATAAAAACACAACCTTGTTACTGCGAGATATTGTTTCTTATTCTCTTCAACAAAAGTACTTATTAAACAAGTATTCAATACTGTAGTACTGATACTATTTTTTTATATATATGGCTGAAATCAAAAAATGTGATAAATTTTTGGGCCAAATTTGTGAGAAGCAAAAAGTGTTAATATTTCCGTTTTTTCTTAATGGAATCAGTAAGTTTAGTCATTATAAACCTAATTGCAAAAAATCTCATCTACAAGTTGTCGCAATAACTTTTTTTGCAAAATTTTAATTTTTTTTTTGTTGTAACGGAGTTTACATTTCTGCAAGCAAAAGATATAACAAAAAAATTGCGTACGAATTTTCTTCAATTTATTAGTTTTTCGTATTTGGGTTTTCAATTTGCTTTCCAATGATATATAATTTTTGTTTATCAAATTGGCGGTTTCGCGAATAAAAATACAATTCATTCCGCGAAAAAAATTTTTATTTTTTTTTAATTTTGTATTTTTGGTCCTTTTAAATGCTTTTCAAAAATATAAAATTTTTTAAAATCCAAACAGCGGTTGCGCAGTTACAAAATAATATATTAAAAACATAACATTTCGCGATCAAAAAATTCTTAAATTGTGTGAAACAAATTTAATTTGTCAAACTAATGTCAGTAATGACTCGAAATATCGATTCAAAACTAATGAAATGCAAAATCAATCGTTTTTCGCTCCAGCAGCTTAGGGTAAAAAACTGATAACTTTTTTTTGATTTGACGCAAAATTATTAGTTGAATCGTCTTTTGACGCATAAATATTAGTTGAATCACCTCTGTTTATGGTTATTTTAAAATATTTTAAACATTTATCTACACTTATTTGAATGAAATCTGATGCAAACAATTGTGGTTACGGAGTTTACAGTTCGGAGTTTATATTTGGTTACTTTTTTCGTTTTCAAGCTTCAAGTCTGTTATACTGGATGATTACTTACAGTCCAACGATCATTTGAGTATAAATAACATTATACTTTTCGCAATATAAATAATAGATAACTCCAAAATTCTGGTATATACATTTTTATCAAAAATTATGACGAAAAATCGTTACAGAGTTGAAGTCGTGATAGCTAAGATATACGAAAAAGTTTGTAAAATCAATTAATTTTTATTAAAAACGGCACTTTCCTCTTCATAAAAATTCTTACAGTTAGTGTTTAGCTTTATTGGTTATTAAAATATAAGCTATTAAATTTAAAAAAACCTTATGAGTTACTTGTTACGGAGTTTACATTTGGCCTATAAAATTGGTCACAGATTTTATGTATTAACCAAAAATTGGTCAGATTTTTATAAATTTTGTAAAACAGGTGACAATGCGCTGATATATATCGAAATTTGTAACTCAAATGTAATCCATGCATTAAAAATTAGGTGGTTACACGGTTTTTATCACATTTTTTGATATCACCCATATGTATGTTCATATTTTTAAAAATTAAAAAAATATTGAATTTAAACAAATTAATTATAAATATTAAAAAAAAAATATTTGTCCCGTCGGGAATCGAACCCGCTTCCCTCTGTTTGGAAATGCCAAATGATACCAAAATCACTTTTTAGGATCACTTTTAGAGCAATTATTCTTTAGAAGCAATACTAAAGTGACTTTTTGGATGTTGTTCAGAAGTAATTCTAAAAAAGCTGTAAAAATATACTAACGGATACTGTGGAAGCAATGAAAGAAGTGATTTTTCGAAGTTTTTCAGAATGACTTCTAAAAAAACAGTAAAAATACACTAACGGATTCTTATGAAGCAGTGACAGAAGTAGTTTATAAATCATTACTTCCATTTTTTTTTGCTGGAAAGTTATCATTATCGGTACAGTGGTTTAAAAGTTGTTATTGAATCTCCAAATTAGCAAAGCACTAAAATGCTCTAATTTGTATTGAATATTTTGGGTATCCTCATATTTTTATTAACAACTCCTAAACTGTCGGACCGATGTCGATAATTTGAATTAGCAACTTATTATCAGCTGATAATTTAATCTGTAGCTGATTTTACTGCATACTTTTAGCCAATTTTCTTACTAATCATTTGAAATAGGCCAATATTCTGTTCCTGGGTGTACGCTATCTTCAGGTTATCTTCGTTTGCATAAAAATAATAAAAAAATTTTTTTTTTAATTTAAGTAGGGCATGCCGATTATATGATACACCTACTCTAGAATACGATTTTGACCATATTTCGGAAGTGGATCAAATTCCATGAAGCGAATAGTGAAATATTTAATAATATTGTATACTCATAGAAATAAATCTGTAAACATAGCAGAAAAAGTTACTAAAAATTATTTTTGTCGTTTTTTTAACCTTCTTTTTTTATTTTAAATTTCGCAATTTTCTTGAGCGTAAGGTTTGTTTTTTATTACAAAAAAGTTTTTTATTTTCGAAATTTCTTATTTCCTGAAGATGCTACACAATGGAGTAGCGAAATATCGAAAATAAAAACTTTTTTGTAATAAAAAACAAACCTTACGCTCAAGAAAATTGTGAAATTAAAAATTACTAAAAATTAATTAAAAATTATACTTCAGAAAAAACTGTTAAAATTGGCAGATTTTTTTACTAAATACTAGTAAAATGAGAACAGCAAAATTGAAACTGTAAATTTTACAGAATTTTAGTTATATTTAGGCTAACTTTTAGTTAATTGAAAATAGCACGTTGTACTGTAAAATCTGCAGAAAATTTTACTAAATATTTGTAGACTAAAAATAGCAAAAATAAACTGTTATTTCTACAAAATTTTTTGCTGTTTTTAAGCCAAATTGTATTTGAATGCAAATAGCATTCTATTCTGCTAAAATCAGCAGAAATATTTGCTAAAAAAATTGTAAACTGCTGTTTTCAAAAGGCTCGATTTTTATTTGCATTTAAAAGAAAATCGAAAAAAAAACTTTATTTTTTAGACTACTAAACATTTAGGAAAATTTTTTTCTGATTTTAGCAGGTTAATTTGCTGTTCTCCATTTACAAAAATTTAGCTCAAATATAACTAAAATTCTGTATTTGTAACTGTTTTATTTTTGCTGTTCCTATATTACTAATATATAGCAAAAATAACCTGATAATTTAGCAGTTCTTTTCTGCAGCATCATTTTTAGCTAAGTTTTAGTAGTTTTATTTAAATTTTTTACGGACTTTTTTCTATTAGTGTAGTGTAGTGAAAAGTCCGTCATTATACCCCTGAACAAAAAGACCATCTACTTTATTATGTTGCATTTACACGTGCTTCCAAATCGCGAGATATCGACTAAAATTGAGATTTCAATGAAAATCTCGTGTAAAATCCATACAAATAAAATCCCGTAAATGGCGAAATTTGTGAAAAATCTTATGAAATCTCACAAATTTTAAGACTTACAGAATGCAACACCGCGTTTCGGTTAATTTGTAGAGTTCTTTCATGAAAAATTGGCAACGCTAGTCAACAGCTGACTAAAATAATAACATAAAGCAACACAAAGTAATGAAATAAAATAATTATTAAAAACGTGTTAAAGATACTCAGGAAAAAAATTAGGGTGTCATGCTTTACAAAATAGTTCTTCCATTGCTTCAAAAGTAATTCTGAACAACTTCACAAAAATTACTTCTTTCGTTGCTACCAAAATATCCGTTAGTATATTGCTACAGCTTTTTTAAAAGTAATTCCAAACAAAGTCCGAAAAATCACTTAAGTATTGTTTCTAAAGCATTGTTGCTTTAAAAGTGATCTAAAAAAGTGATTTTGATACAGTTTATTTCCCAACATATGATCGCGGGTTCGATTCCTGGAGGGGCCAATATTTAAAAAATTAGTTTTTAATATTTAATATTTTTTGTTTATAGTTATAATTAACTTCAACTCAATATTTTTTTTAATATTTAAAGTTATAAAAATATATAAAATTAAAATGATAAAAATTGCTTTTTATGTACCTGTGAAAATAGTACTGAAAAAAATACTGAATTGCGTCACCTTTTGCACTTGTTTAATAAGTACTTTAATCACAGTTACAAAGTGGGGTTTCTATGTCAGTCAACTTTCCTATCAAAGAATAGCTCAGCGGTGGAGATCTAGACTATCAATCTTGAGGTTGCAATTTCGATACCCGATGGCAGCAATAAGAAAATTTTTAAAAATAAAAAATAATATTTATAATTTATAATAATATTTATAAGGAAAAGGTTTATTCTTCTTCTTAACCTAAAACCTTTTAAATTAAAAATTGCAAAAATGCATGTTAATTATAATATTAATAGCTGTCTATATAACGTAGCCATTGAGGGTGATGGGATGACCCAGAATTTGTTGCACAGTGTAATTAGTAATTACATAATAATTGGGTTAATTCATGCGGAATGATGAGCACGATTAAAAGATTTTTTTTTTTTTTTTGTTTTATTTTACCAGATACAATTTTCTTTTGATTTTCTTTTTCTAAGCAAAATTGATTTCCGATTACTTAAACTTTTATAAGCAAGACACTGGTTTGCAAAATAATTAAACTATTCTACCTTGTGAATCATATTTTTTTACAACTGAATTAATAAAATCTATGAAAATAGCAATTGATAATTATTTAAATTTCAATTTAAAGTGAATTACCTTCTTTTGGTTTAATATTCAACTTAGGCGTTGTATTTTTACGAACTATGAAAAGAAACAAATAACTGAAAAAGAAAAATGGAATTTTAAAAACTTCCCAATAAACCAGAGAACGATGCGATAGCGAAACCGAAAAAGTTAACAGTGCAATTTTTTATTGTTTTTTATGATTATTAAAACGATAACAAAAACAACGTTAAGAATGAAATAAATAATATATAATCAATTTTAATATTTTTTTTTATTGTTTTCACTATTGTTTTTTGCTTGTTAACCCGTTTTTATTAAATTTCTTTTTTTTCACGATTTCCTTCATTTTCTCTCGTTCGCTGTTAAATTTCTTCAAATTCCTTGTGTTTTTCTTCTCATTCGTGTGCGAAATTTTTTAGGAATCCACGCACTCTTGAAACACCTTAATGGATACCGCCTGGTTTATTGATAAAGTATACTTCAAAATATTTATTATTTACCAAATTTCAAACTGATTTCAGGAACAAGTAAATTAAAAAGAGTATATAGCTTTGGCGATTTATACCCTTTTTAATTGGTAAATTAGTTGCAAAATCTAGGTGAGTTCTACTTTTCTTTTTAATATAACTAGGCCAACCAAAAAGAAGCCAGAGCATGTTTTTTATTTGAAAAGATAGAAGAATTTAGAACAAATACAAGTTCTGATCTTAAGATTATAAGAATTTTAAGCTACATTTGTTAAAGACTTTTTTTTTTTGCTTATTTTGTCTAATTTTGGTTGTTTTTGCTTATTTTGTAAATATTGGTTTACTTTTGCTATTTTCTTTAAAAATTAAGCATATTTTAGCCTTTTTATGCCAAAATAGAGCATATTTTAGCTTTTTTGTTTTCATAAAATCAGTAATTTTAAATCGACATAAATTTTTTTATTTAAAATTTGTTTCTTAAAATTTATTTTAAATTAAAAAATCTCTTTAGTTAAAATATTTATTTTTTCAACTTGAATTCTTATAGTTTAAATATGACAATGACGATTTCCTTAGGCAAGAATGAAATCCGGATAGGGCCATGCCTTGAACAGATTATTTTTCACAAATTGTTAAATAAGTTTTGGGATTTTAGCACATTAAATTCCATAAATGCAATTAATGTATTTCGCAATGAAAATAAATTTAAAAATGTCACATCTTTGTCTGATTCCTGAACTTCCAAGGAATGTAACATTGTACTATTAAAGGGGGTAAATACTGTAACAATGGTTTTTTAAAGGGCATATTTGAACGGTTGTCAAAAATTCAATTAAAAATATTTTTAATATTTTACTTTTTTATTTAAAATCCGTGTTATTATAGTATTATTAAAAATATCAGTTTTATATTTCCCCAGCCAAAATCGCCAGAGTTGGCACTTCATTACTGGACTTTTTTAAAAAAGGCAAAATCGGCTGCCACTGTGCAGCCTTCATTAATTAACGGAAAATAAAAATGTAGATTGATTCTTAATCGCAAATGAATTCTCTAGTCCTTATCGTGGCCCGATTTTTATTTTAAAATTTTTTTTTTTAACAAAGTTACCACACAAACTTAAAAATTCCAAAAAAGGCAAGAAAAAACACATTTGCTCGGGGATATAAAATTTATTTGACCAAAATTAAAGAAAAGGGCCACGAAGGACTAGAGTTTTTTGTTGTCTACGAAAAAAAAAAAACCCCCCGATCGAAATCAGTTAACCCGCCTTGGCTGTTCCGTGGCAGCCGATTTTGAACTCAGGGTTGTGGGAAAACGCGTTTAAAGTTTAAAATTAATTTAACCCGAAGAAAACAGCAAAATTTCAATAAACTGTGTATGAAACGAGTAAAAAGGTTAAAGTCGGGCATGCCGACTATACAATACCCTACACCAGTCTGGGTAAAAGCCAACTAATGTTTGGATCCGAAATTCGAATGGGTTAAAATGGGGCTCGTGTCAAAATTTTCTATAATGTGAGTCAGCGCACCAAATTTCATTAAAATATCTTAATATTTGCGACCTGCAGTTTGTAACCAAGCCAATTTTGGGGGGACCCTTATATGGGCACTAGTTCTAAACATGGACCGATGTTCACCAAAATCAATAGGCTTCGTCCTTGGGCCAACATAGGTCTATGTACCAAATTTCATCAAAATATCTTAATATTTGCGACCTGCAGCGTATAAACAGTATAATTTTGGTAGGACCCTTATATGGGCACTAGGTCTAAACATGGACCGATGTTCACCAAAATCAATAGGCTGCGTTATTGGGCCAATATAGGTCTGTGTAACAAATTTCATCAAAATATCTTAATATTTACGACCTGCAGCGTATAAACAGTATAATTTTAGTAGGACCCTTATATGGGCACTAGGTCTAAACATGGACCGATGTTCACCAAAATCAAACTTGTTCGTCCTTGGGCCAACATAGGTCTGCGTACCAAATTTCATCAAAATATCTTAATATTTGCGACCTGTAGAGTGCGCACAAGATTGCATGGACCGACAGACAGACGGACGGACAGACGGACATCGTTAAATCGAAATAAAAAAAAATTCTGAGCCGATCGGTATACTATAAGGTGGGTCTACGACCAATATTTTTTGGTGTTACAAATATCAGCACAAACTTATAATACCCTGACCACATAGTGGTGTAGGGTATAATAAAATCAGCCACAGTATTCCAGTTACAAACCGCGTTAAACTAAGTTTAAATATATTCTACTTCATAAAAACAGAGCCTAAGTGTTATTTTATTCCATTTAAGAACATATAAATCGTAGATTCCAAATAAAAATTAATAAATAATTTTTACAAAAATGGCTGGAATCAGTGGTCGATATTATTACATTTTTCCCTTCTTACTATAACCTAAAAACCAACATCCTTAAAACATCCTCTATATTGTCAATAAACTCATTGCATTATAATGTAAATATTTCCTAAAATTGATTTGAAATAGAAAATTTTCTAAATTTTCTATTTTTACTTATTCCTGGCCACCCTCAATATTAAACATTTAACCATAATTGGAAATTTCCATGGTTTCATTTACACAAGTCAAATATCTGTAACATAATTTTTGTTTTTCATTCATATTCTACATTTTTGTTCGTTCATTCCAACTTTTAGGTGAATTTACACAACCTGAACCAGTTATAGATAATTGATGCCTTGTACTCTCAATAATCACTTTTAACATTTTAACCATCAATATTTAGAAGTACTCGTTGTATATTTGTGTGAATGACTAGAGTGAGTGGCTGCATGAATATGACATTTTTCCACAAACTACAAGTGTCTAAAGTTAAAAGTTTGTTGTGTGTTTGTTTAGTATTTTACATGACAAATACATGGTAGTATGTTGTTACGCGTATGAATAGATATTACAAGTACCTACTATGGACTTCTATCGATGATAATGTTTTAGAGAATTTTGTGTGAATGTAAAGTCATGTTATGTAAATGATGTGTACAGATTATGACACCCTCTCCTCTTTTTTTTTTGTATTCGCTTTATGAATATTTTTTCTGAATTAAAGTACTTAGTATAACTATTGTATGGTTGTGTAATTATATATGGTAGAATCCATATAAACTATGACTAATGATTGGTAACAATCTAAACAAAATGCTGACAATATTTAAAATTTTATTATACCAAAAAGTCCAGAGAGTTATAATCCGAGATATCTCAGCCTCCTGCCATAGATAGCTCGACAAGCACCTTAAATGTGCTGAGACATTTCATCCAGGGCCCAGATTCTATAAGACGATAGACGATTATCAGTCACTTTGCGAAGTTTAATATTTAATATTAATTTAATTAATTTAATATTAATGAGAGCAATTTTTGCACCATATATTTCAAGATTTTTTTAACCAACATCTTTAGAAATTGTACTTCGAAATATGGATGATAATCATAAATTTTTAATAGAATCCTTAGCCAGTAGTTCGCAAAATCAGCAGACCTATGGCAGTGAATGCATAAGTGTAAATAGGTGATACCTAAGGTTACACATCCTGCAGGGTATCCCCTTAGCAGCCTAACATTACCCTTAATAAGGGATATTAACATTTGGGACTTGCCCTTAGGCAATGAGGTAATCTCCCTCGGCTGACTTTACCCAGCCATTGACGATTCCTACCCCCCCCCCCTCCCCCCGCCCACCGAGCTTACTCCAGCTAACAGAGGAAAACTCGTCGTTACAGACTCTGCCCGCAAGTCTCAAATTTACAGACTTTTTTCTATTAGTGTATCATATTGTGATATTTAGTTATTTGATTAAAGTATTTGTTTTGGGACATGTCAATCGTTATAATATTGTCAGTACCTACTGATGATGACATTTTTTTAATTATAGTTTTTGATTGTCTAACAATTATGGCGACACCTTATAAAAGTTATTGACCTGTTAACAAAACACACAGATTGACCATTATGTACGAATTTATCATTGCTTTTGAAATTATCACAGAAATTTCAACACTGATGAGGAGATGTGAATGTGAAACAGAACTTTAAAGAATTAATTCCTTTTTGGAATGAATTCCCAGAAATTTAATTCAATTCTTTAAGTCAAGGAATGAATTCATCAATAAGACATAAGCAGGAATTAATTCTTGTGAATGAATTCAAAGAATTCAAATTTATAAAATGAATTCCCTGACCAAAGCGTAAAGAATTAAAATTAAATAATTCATTCACTAAAGAATTCATTCAACACTATTTAATTCAATTTGAAGTCAAGGAATTCATTCAATTCTAGTTAATTAATTCAACTTTTGGCTAAGGAATTCATTTAACTGTGCACTTAATTCAACTTTTGATCAAGGAATTCATTCAATTCTAGTTAATTCAACTTTTGGCCAAGGAATTCATTCAAGTTCAACTTTTGGTCAAGGAATTCATTCAATTCTAGCTAATTCAACTTTTAGTCAATGAATTAAATTTATTTCGTTTAATTCCCTAAGGAATTAAATTTTTTTCATTTAATTACCTAGGAATTGAAAACTTAATTCAGGGAATTAAACGAAAAAAATTTAATTCCTAGGGAATTAAACGTAAAAATGTAATTCCTTAGGGAATTAAACGAAATAAATTTAATGCCTTGACTAAAAGTTGAATTAACTAGAATTGAATGAATTCCTTGACCAAAAGTTGAATTAACTAGAATTGAATGAATTCCTTGACCAAAAGTTGAATTAACTCGAATTGAATGAATTCCTTTACCAAAAGTTGAATTAACTAGAATTTAATGAATTCCTTATTGAATGAATTCATAAAATTTTACGAAGGCATTAGAAAAAAATTAATGAATTCCTTAAATATAAATCGAATGAAAAAAAAGGAATTCATTCAATTCCTTAAGTTTGGTCAGGGAATTCATTCCCAAAATATAAATTCAGTTCAAAACGAGTAAAAAGGTTAAAGTCGGGCATGCCGACTATACAATACCCTACACCAGTGTGGTGTATTGTTTGGATCCGAAATTCGAATGGGTTAAAATGGGGCTTGTGTCAAAATTTTCTATAATGTGAGTCAGCGCACCAAATTTCATTAAAATATCTTAATATTTGCGACCTGCAGTTTGTAACCAAGCCAATTTTGGGGGGACCCTTATATGGGCACTAGTTATAAACATGGACCGATGTTCACCAAAATCAATAGGCTTTGTCCTTGGGCCAACATAGGTCTATGTACCAAATTTCATCAAAATATCTTAATATTTGCGACCTGCAGCGTATAAACAGTATAATTTTGGTAGGACCCTTATATGGGCACTAGGTCTAAACATGGACCGATGTTCACCAAAATCAATAGGCTGCGTTATTGGGCCAATATAGGTCTGTGTACCAAATTTCATCAAAATATCTTAATATTTACGACCTGCAGCGTATAAACAGTATAATTTTGGTAGGACCCTTATATGGGCACTAGGTCTAAACATGGACCGATGTTCACCAAAATCAATAGGCTGCGTTATTGGGCCAATATAGGTCTGTGTACCAAATTTCATCAAAATATCTTAATATTTACGACCTGCAGCGTATAAACAGTATAATTTTGGTAGGACCCTTATATGGGCACTAGGTCTAAACATGGACCGATGTTCACCAAAATCAATAGGCTGCGTTATTGGGCCAATATAGGTCTGTGTACCAAATTCCATCAAAATATCTTAATATTTACGACCTGCAGCGTATAAACAGTATAATTTTGGTAGGACCCTTATATGGGCACTAGGTCTAAACATGGACCGATTTTAACCAAAATCAATAGGCGTCGTCCGTGGGCCGACAAAAGTCGGTGTACCAAGTTTCATCAAAATATCTTAATATTTGCGACCTGTAGAGTGCGCACAAGAATGCATGGACAGACAGACGGACGGACGGACATCGTTAAATCGAAATAAAAAAAAATTCTGAGCCGATCGGTATACTATAAGGTGGGTCTACGACCAATATTTTTTGGTGTTACAAACATCAGCACAAACTTATAATACCCTGACCACATAGTGGTGTAGGGTATAAAAAGGGAATTAGGGAATTAATTCTTCGAAGCTCTGATGTGAAACAATAACTTGTTGACTATTATGGAAGCTGTCGCAATCAAACACATTTAGTTAACAATATGTCAAGACAAATTTGATATGTTCATCAACAAATTGCTCACAGAGATAGATTTTTTTTTTTTTGTTAGATTTTCAATAATTATGGAAATTCCTATATGTATTTTCAATTTAAATACGTAGTACTAAATGAAATTTGTCCATCTCACTTTTTGTTGGTGTGGACTTTTCACAATTACAAACATACATTTGTGATAAATGAAGGGAAATCTTCAATATCCAATTTTTGTCCATAATTTAATTTGTTGTTGTTGTTGTTGCTGTATCTGTATTTCATGTGTCCTCAACAGCAAAACATTAGTACACTAAGCTCTCATTACTTCAATATAGTCAATACATAAATCGTATATTAAAATCATATAGAATAGAGCAGAAGTACTCAAAGTAACACACACAGTACGATGCAATTGCCACCAACGACTACGTTAATTCTACTACTCGTATCTCTGTATGGAGTATTGAAATCATCCTACATTACACAGTAAGAGAAGTATATAAAAATGAAAAATGTCATTTACAAGCTAAAACTCTTAATCAAACTCATATAGAATCAATGACCAAACATATCATCAGTAGAACAGACATCATACTACATACAAAAATGGACAGACAGACATATGGACAAATCATACACATACATTGCCTGTGTATGGGATAAATATGTATGTATGTAAGTATTAGTAACATAAATGTATTTATGCATGGTAGATATTTTCAACCACCCATAACATTACAAATAGTCCAGCGTCCATGTACTTCATATGGATGATTGTGATTTTCTATGTGTTTGTTTAGTATCCAGAAGTTTATGGCTGTTTTAAAGTTTCTGCATGATTTCTATTTAGTTTTATACTCTCTACTCAATTATCGATTAACAATTCAGTAATATGATTTTATTTTGTATATGGAATCACTTATTTTGAAAGTGGTATAAGTCCACTTGTTTTTAAAATGAGTTATAAAAATTTTAGCATTTCGATGTTTTTGGAACCGTAAATGGCAACTTTTGTAAAATGTTTATACATACATCTTAACATCAGGGAATTAAACGAAAAAGTTAATTCATTAAGGAGTTAAACGAAATAGGGAATTAAAAGCAAAATTTAATTCTTTGGGGAATTAAACGATAAAGTTGATTCCTTCAGGGAATTAAATGTACAAGGGAATGAATTTCCTGGGAATTAATTTTCTTGACCAAAAGTTGAATTAACTAGAATTGAATCAATTCCTTGACTTAAAATTAATTTAACTCGTGTTGAATGAATTCTTTAATTTTAATGCTTTGGTCAGGGAATTTATTCTCTATATTTGAATTCTCTGAATTCATTCACAAGAATTAATTCCTGCTTATGTCTTATTAATGAATTCATTCCTTGAATTAAAAAATTTAATTAAATTTTTGGGAATTCATTCCAATGTAGGGCCAAAAATTGTGAATTTTTTTAGAGCATTTTTAAAATTCTAATTTCAATTTTTTGAAAATTTTGTTAAACAAATATTAAAAATTTGAGGATTGCAATTTAAGGTTTTGTTGAGAACATCATATCAAATAAAAATTATAAATATTGCACATATCCCTTTTTTAAGTTAGCGATGGCAGCTATTTAATTTCAGCGAATTTAGAGAAAAAATATATTTTTGCCAAAATTTGGACCAAAGTTTAAAAGTTATTTAATATTGTTCAATTGCAATTTACAAACTTCAAATTACTTTGATCCAAGCCATAAGGATTATATGTATTCTGAAAAGTTTATCAAAATCTAACTACGTCTCTTGTTTCCCGTCGAGGACAAATTTTTGGATAATTTCGGTTTTTCATTTCGTTAGTTTTAATGGATTTTTATGAAACTTAACTTCCAAAGTCTGAAATTGACATTTTTAAAGATAAAATTTTAATTGACATGCACTTGGGGTCAAAATGACCCAACATTTTTAAAACGGTAAAATACATTGTTTGATAAAAATATCTGCCTTAAAAGCAGAAAAGTTTTTTAATTTAACATTTTTTGAAAGAAAAATCAAAACTAACCCTTATATGCATTTTTATTGAAAAATTTAACAGGCTCAAAAGAATAACGATTTTATAAATTTTAATAGTTTTGCAACTTTTTTTAATTTTGACGATTTTTTCTATATTCTTAATTTTTTATTGCCACATTTGAAGACCTTCTTTTTTCACCACCTTTCACTTCTTCTCTGTCCCCTTTCCAAAGAAAGCAATACATTAATTAATAGGAAGAATTTCGTGTGGGTTGCTTCTCTTTAAAAAAAATAAAAAATAATTAATTTCGTCGATTTTTTAAATATGGAGATTTTTTTTGACGGTTTTTTCAATTTTGACGGTTTTTTCTAGTTTTGCAGATTATTTTTATTTCTTTCGAATTTTAGCGATTTTTTCTAATTTTAACGTTTTAGCCTTTTTTCTCAATTTGGCCCTTTTTAATTTTAGCGATTTTTTCAATTTTGACAATTTTTTTTCGATATTGGCGAGTTTTTTTAATTTTGCCGATTTTTTCAGTTTTGGCAATTGTTTTTTATCTCAATTTTTCAATTTTGGAGATTTAATTTTTTTTTCTAATTTCACCGTTTTTGTTTTTTAGTTGTGAAGAATTGTGTTTTTCAATATTACCGTTTTTTTAAATTTTTTCAAATATTTTAAATTTTGGCGATTTATTTTTTTAATTTTAGAGATTGTTTTTATTTCTCTAAAATTTTAGCGATTTTTGAAATTTGGCGATTTTTTTTTAAATTTTAACGTTTTTTAGCGATTTTTTGTAATGCAAATAAAAATCGAGCCTTTTGAAAACAGCAAATATTTCTGCTAATTTTAGCAGAATAGACTGCTTTTTGCATTTAACTAAATTTAGCTTAAAAATACCAAAAATTTTGAGATATGGCAGTTTATTTTTGCTATTTTTAGTCTGATAATATTTAGAAAAATTTTCTGCAGATTTTACAGTACAATTTGTTATTTGCAATTAACTTAAAGTTAACTTAAATATAACTAAAATTCTGTAAATTTAACAGTTTTAATTTTTGTGTTCTCATTTTACTAATATTTAGCAAAAAAATTTGCTAATTTCAGCATTTTTTTCTGCAGCATCATTTTTAACTATTTTTACAGATTTATTTTTCAATTTGAGTTATTTTTCCAATTTTATCAATTATTTTTCAATTTTGGCGGTTGTTTTTAATGAATGTTTTTCGGTCGATTTGAGATCTATATATCATATCTCCTTTTTTTCTCTCTTTTTGTTTTTTTTTTTGTTTTTAATTTGAAAGATTTTTTTTAAATTTTGGGATTTTTTTCAATTTTGGAAATTTAATTTTTTTACTTTACCCGGTTAAAAATTTTAATATGGTGTCTTATATAATTATATCTTATCTGATAAGTTCCCATATACAACCACACACAATTTGATCCGAAAAATGGGTCATCTACATGTGTCTAATTATATCAAATTAGATATAATTTGGTACAATTTGATCCGAGATTTGTCCATATCCAGGATATCAAATTATATATACTGCCATATAAATATATCTGACTTTATATAATTAAACCAGATAGTAGGTAGGCTTTTTATGACTGGAAGTTATGCTTAACACCTATTAAGTTGACAATTGAAATTTTAAAGGCCCAAATTTTAGAAAAAATAACCCAATGTTTAAAAATTTTTATACAAAAATTGTTTGTGTTTTATAAAAATGCATTTGAATGCTTTTGTCTTAGGAAACGTACGCATAACATTTTTAATATTAAATTATATATAAAAAATAAATAATAAAATAATTTGTTTATGGAGCCTTATATGGTTATATGTGAAGCCATGTTAATTTAAATCTTAATTTACAGATAACTAAAATTTATGTTGAACTATATATTAGTTTGTATAGGATTATATATAAAGTTATATAAAATTACAAAAAAATATTTTTAGTATGGCGTCACATACATTTTTATGTAATTTTGCATGGAACCATATATAATCATATCGATCACTACATATATTTTTATTAATTTCATATGGCTTATGTAGTTATACATGGAGTAAGATTTGGGGACATATACTAGTATCAATTACCATATAAAAAATTTGTTCAAAAAATAATATCAGATGTAGTTGTATATATTGATATGTGTCTTAATGTGACTCCATTCATAGCCAGATATAGCACAATCACATTATATATGACCATATATAACTATTTTTACCCGGGTAGTGATTTTTTTATATTTAGCGGTTTTTTAATTGCGATGATTCTTTCAATATTATTGATTGTTTTAATTTTGCGGATTTGTTTCAGTGTGACTATTTTTTATTTCTTTCAGTTTTGACGTTTTTTTTAATTTTGGTGATTTTTTTTTTTAATTTTTTCAAATTGTAGAGATTTATTTAACTTTTCCGATTTTGTTTTTTGTAATTTTAATGTTTTTTTTAGCAATTTTTTTTCAATTTGGCGATTTAAATGTTTGTGTCCTTTTGACCACAGTGCATGCGAGTACAAGGCTTAACTTCTCGATAAAAATCCTAAACCAAAAACATTTTCAAACCGATTTTCAGTAAGAAAATATATGTATATTCAATAACAAAATTAAAAAGAAATAAAGTAAAAAAATTATTTTTTCGCCTTGTCAATTTTTAATCGATTTCCGGCGCGACTTTTCTTTAACCGATTGCCGCCCTATTTTATATCATTTATTTTTATATGCAAACTAAAAAAAGTTAGTCCATTCGCAATTCCTAAAATTTAAAATAAATTGGACTCCTCTAATGGACTCATACCATTTTCGAAATAAAAACTTTTCAAAAGCTGTTAAACATACTATTTTCTTTGTTATATTGTATATTTTTTAAGAAATTAATTAATTAGCTGGGTTTTGCACATGATTAGTTAATATATGTAGAACATTTGTAGATGTTCTGGAAAACGAATCTACATATAATCGTTCGTTCTCATACAAAATTATAAATTTTCTAATACACCCCAGATTACCTCTGCATTGCTTCATCCGCAAAACTAACGAAACTGCAGATTTTGCGGGAAAAATGCAAAGTTGTGATTTGTAATCATGAGATTTATAATCATAAGGCTGAGACTTAACATTCATGGGAAGAACTTCAATTTTATCCAAAATAACTTAAAATACAAGAATTCCTTTGAAATTTCGGTGATCAGAAATGTTTTGACAAAAAATGTTGTGCAGTAAATAAAAGCCATTGAATACTTTAGAACCCCATTATTTACAAAATTTTTTTAATTGAACTCATACCACTTTCAAAATAAGTGGTTCATATATTACTTTATGTTTGGAAATTTAAATTGGTTTAAAGCAGAAAATTCAATATGACCACAAGATTTTAAGTTACATTATCTTAAAATACATGTTTAGTTATCGTATTATAGAGAGGCAGGACTCACAAATTTAATACACCCTCAGATTTATTACAGTACACCACATTTATTATGTTGTGCTGTTCTTAATTTATCTTAAGTTTGGCAGTATTGTGTGCTAAACTTTTGTTTCTTGAAAATTTTGATTTATTTTAATATTAATTTATGGTTTTTAAAATCCCACTAGGAATTCTTGCATGTTTTAAGATGGACAAAACTGACATCCTTGATCACAGTTGTATTTGATGCATTCGTAGATGCTATTTCAAAAAAAAAAAAAAAATGTGTTGATCTTCCGCCAGACTAAAATTGTTTAAGATCTGTCAAAAATTGCCTTATTTTTTTCAGAACATAAAATATAAAAAAAGCTAGAACATCATCTGCTCTGACAAACATGAGGCGATTTAATTTTTTTTTTTTAATTTTCTTAAAAATCATTTGTAGCAACTAGAAAGTGGAAAACGCAGCAGATCATGAAATGTCTTTGGAATAAAAATGTTCTATGGAAGAAATCCTATTAAAAATATATCTTTAGGATCTAACAAATAGGCAGTCATAAAACAGTCATAAATATGATCATTTATGAGTATTAAAAATTTTTTAAATAGAATTAAATAAAATTTCATAAATACTCGTTTCATGTTTCATTTATGACTGTAAAAGTTGAGAGCTCTCAAATTTATCATATTTTAGAGTCTTTTAAGTCTCATAATTTCTGACTACTGAGAAAAATTTTGGCTGCGATATTAATAAAAAAACTTTTCGCAAGTGGATTCGATTTCCTGTATAAATTATTCGATAGGCTCAGAATTACTTTTCGAATCGATCTAGCTATGTCCGTCTGTCCGTATATCTGACAGTTGTACGCATGTTTAAAGTTGCAAATTTTAAAATATTTTGGTGAAATTTGGTACATTGACTTATATTCAAGGACGAAGCCTATTCATTTTGGTTATGATGATCCATGTTTAGATCTAAATATTGCACATATTAAGGCCCCCAAAAATTGGCTCTTAAGCTAGTTCACATGATGCAGGTCGCAAATACAGATAGTATCGGTCCATATGGACTATACTTTAGATTTTGTCTTAAACATGAATATGAAATTTGGTGCACTGATTCACTAGAGCCCAGGGAAAAAGCCTGTTATCTTTCGTTGAAATCGGTCCATGCTTAGACCTAGTGCCCATATAGAGGTCCTCCAAAAATTGGCTCTTATGCTTCTTTGCACGCTACGGGTATCAAATACAAAGATATTTTGTTAAAATTTGGTACTGAAATCACATGGACACAAGGAAAGCCAGCTTTTTTACTGGTTTAAAAAGTTTTTTATGTCATTAAAAATTCCCTAATTTCCTAATAGGTTTCATGAATGTTCTGCTTATGTTCAACTTACTTTCAAAAATTATAGTATATTTAAAATGAATCATTCTATAGGTGTAATCACAAAAATAGCAGAGATTTTTAAAAAGTTTAGATTTTATAATAAATATATGTAAATATAATACAATATTTTGATCGATCGAAACGTGAACAATCTGGATATATTAAAGCAAAATATTTTAAAAATTATACATTATTCTTTTAAATTTTCAAACGAATTTGTTGCCTACCCAGGAAAATTTTCTGTTCCAAAGAATCGGTTGTAGAATAGCTACCCAGGAAAATTTTCTGTTCCAAAGAATCGGTTGTACAATAGCTGCTTTTCATTCACAACCCCTTCTACTGTCGATTCGAACACCGATTCTTTTTGTTTGAAATTGTCCCAAAAGCAACCCCTTCTATGGCTCCAAAGTGGAACCGGTTGCTCAAGAATCAGTTTTGGAACTAGTTCTGGAACTGATTCTACGTCACCCACACCTTCCATATAGGATCCCAGGAACTGGTTCCGGAACCAGTTCCATGGAATCGGTTGCAGTGGCACCAGTTGTAGAATGGGTGTGGTTGGCTACCGATTGTAAAAAATTTTCCTGGGTATCGAATGATTTGTTTGTGGTAACTGGCGCTATAAACTGATAATTGTTAAACAATTTTGTTAATAAAACATAGATCTGTACTCCCAAATAATTTATATAGAATCCATTATTGACTGTCTATTCGCTATTTTTATATTCTCCACTGTTTGTTATCTGTCCAATTGTTTTATTGTCTTCTTAGATTGTAGTCTTATAATTCATGCACATAAAATGTTTGAAATCAATGTTTATTTAATATTATTATTGTTATTATTATTATTTGCCTGTAAAACATGTATCTTATCATTCTCGTTATGGTCAGTATTAAAATTTAGGTTCTTAAGTTGATTTTTCTGGAAAAACGTTTATGCAACGACATCTTCATAGTACAGTAAAACATGTCCTAGACGAATTTCGGGCTACATATATTTTTTCTATTTACAAAGGTATTTGGATTTTTAATTTAATTAAAAGTTTTATTAAAATATTTTGATTACATTTCTAAGAAATATATTTTTGTGTTGAAAGTTTAAGATTTGTCAAATTGAAACATATTTATAGTGGAGTAGAATACTCGGTACTACTTAATATTTCTGAAGTATTGACTCAACACTACTTAAAACTTTTTATTTTCATATAAAAACAGATTTGTATTTTCATATCAAAAAACAGAGTTGCTTTTCAATATTTAGTTCTTTTCGTGGCAAAATTACAACAAAAAAAAACAAATCTGAAAGTATTGAGTAGGCTCTTTTAAGTATTGAATACTCGAAAAAATGGGCGGTATGGAGTACTTAATACTTAAGGGGAGGTACCCATTTTTTCTATGTTCATATTAAACATTAGAGAATTATGTGGAATTTTGTGACTGTCACAATTAGTTCGGCTTAACCGAGGGTTCTTTTTAAGCGAGTTCGCATTAACATTTGGTTTGTTATAAGTAAATTGATTCTAAACGGTTGAAACTTTCAAATTAGCATTTTAAACAACCGAGAATTGTTCTTAACCGAGTTTTACTGTACTAGTCGATATTATTATTATTCTTATTATTATTGTTTATGGAATTTTATATCTATATTTTTTATTAAGTTTACTTGTGTTTAATTTAAATCATGCAAATGAATTTGCATTTAATTAAATTTTTATCTATACGAATTGATTTATTGTTTTTTTTTTTTGTATATTTTTGAGACATGAATACTAATTATAATTATTTCAAAAGATTTTCTATAAATATATTGCAAAACGAAATATTTAAATTTAAATGTTTAAAGTAATTCTTGTATAACATTAGATTTTGAAATATACCTAAACAAATAGCAGAAAAAGCTACTAAAAATTCCTTAAAAAGGCTCTGCATTATCGAATTTTGGCCAAAACTACCCTACGGGAAATTTTAACAAACTGTCACCGAACTAACCCCTTTATATGAAATAGACTGGTCACTTTTACATGGCGTTGTCATAGGAGGGGGAAATTGACCCCTTGTGACATGTTACAAGACAAATCCCAGGACATGTCCCTGAACTTTGTTTTTTATGAGAGTTCAGTAACCTTTCCTAGGATTTGTCTTGTGACATGTCACAAGGGGTCAATTTCCCCCTCCTATGACAACGCCATGTAAAAGTGACCAGTCTATTTCATATAAAGGGGCCAGTTCGGTGACAGTTTGTTAAAATTTCCCGTAGCGTAGAATATTGAGTATATGAGACTAAAAAGTTTCACAAAGGGGGGTTTGGAAGTTGCTGATCACCAGGGCAGCAACTTTCATGCACTTAAAAATCGAAAATATGCACTTATAATCCAAAAATAAACGCTTCAAACCAAAAAACGTACTTTAAATTTATCGATTTTTAAAAATCATATTTATTACTCGGGAGCCTTGGTTTAAAAATTTTAAATCCAATATAAATGTCTAGTAGATGCAGTTTGATGTTTTCCTTCTAGTTCTAGGCTGCGTTAAGATTTGCAAATTCTTCTATTTCTTTTTTTTTCATTAAATCTTATTTTTTTTTAAACATGAAGAAAATATGCATATTAATGAAAAATATGCAAAAAATATGCACTTTAAGCAAAATATGCATTTATAATAAAATATGCAACAACAATCGATGCCATTTAGTTGCAAATTCTTTGATTCGGAAAAGTATTTGGTCAAAATCATTTATGGATTAATGACTACAAACATGCATTTGCATTTGCATGTAAGTCTCTGCCCTGCTGATCACGAAAATGAAATAAAAAATTTTAAATTCAAAATGGCGGATCCAAGATGGCGGCCATGAATTTATAGTTTTTAATATATTGGACTTAAAACAATCAACTATATAGGTCTAGGGTCCGCTGATTAAAAATGTGAAATTAAAATTTTGAAATTCAAAATGGCGGATCCAACAATTTTTCCACCAGGGGAAGTTTTTGAGTAGTAGAATAAGAAGCTGAAATCAAATTTTAAAAATTCAATATGGCGGCCATAAATTTAAAATTGTTATTTGTTAGAAAATAAATTACACTGTACAAAACAAAATAAGGTTCTGACAACTGATACTGAAAGAGGGTACCAAAGAAAAATATACGTGTATCGGCGTTTAAAAGTTTGCGTCTGGCCCTATGTTTTTGGGTGGTTAAAATTTCATCCCTTTTGCAAATGTTTACTATGAATCGGCATAGGAAATCATGTGAATCCTCCATTTTAGGCACAGGATGTTTTCAGCGATATTTTTGTAGAACATTTTGACCCTCTAACTCTGCAATCAAAGGGTCTTTTTTGGCCCCTTTTTAAATAGTGTTAAAAAAAGACCCGTAAGTTGAAGAGTTAGAGGGCTAAAATGTTTCGCAAAAATATTTCCCATAAAATTCTACTATAAGTCTCTGAAGACATCAAAGTTGAAAATTTAACTTCAATGCCAGAAATAAGTCAAAACTTAAAATGTGTTTAAAGGTTAGTTTCGTACTTATTCAGAACTAGCGCTCAAATGTCCCACAAACCTGGACTTTACGGGGTTAGTGCAGTTAGTAACCGGAACTTTCATTTAAGTAAATTTTTAGTCCTACTTTTTTAGTTTTCACTAAAACTCTGAAATGTTGGAAATCAGCGAGATCTGAAGATACTTTTTTAGTTAAAGAGCAAAATCTCAAAAAGCAAAAACCTAGGTAGAAGACCTCTTAGGCAACACATTGGCATTCAAGTTTTTCAAATATAATAGAAACGATTCAAGAAATAAATAAATAAAAAAAAAAAAAGTTTTTCCTAATTTTATTCTCGTTGCCTTTATTTTTAAAGTTCAAAATAGTGGCTAAATTTGCCCCAAAAGCGAGGAGATGGTTGAGCTCTCGCCAACCAGCAACGAGTAATCATAATGATACAATATTTCACTCACATAATATTCAAGAATCCTAGATTTTGAATATATAAACATATTTTCCCTTTGCCTGAGTTGTACTTTTGGTCAAAAACGCTGTTCCTGGTAGAGTTGTAAAAGTATTGAGTATTCCGGTACTGAGTACTCAATACTGACTGTTTTTTTGAGTACTCAATACAAAAACGGTACTACTCAATACTTTTAAAGATGCAATTTTCCGTAGAAATGTGTATTTTTCGTATGAAAATACAACTCTAAAAATAGTACTCTTAAAATACAACTCTGCAAATACAACTCTATTTGTGAAGCAAAGGAATTTTTAACGGTTTTTTGAGAAAAACTATTTATTTAAAATGTTTTAAATTAATTAAAATGTAAGTAATAATAGTTATTTAACACGTGAATGTGAATTGTTATTATTTTTCGTAATAAATACGAATTCACAACATTTTTATTTTTGAATTAAAAAAACCGTTAAAAGTATTGAGTAGTATCCAGTACTCAATTGAAAAGTATTGAGTAGTATTGAGTACTGAAAAAGTATCGAAATTTCACAACTCTAGATCCTGGCCCAAAGTGCTACGCCAAGAAAAAATGTTATTTCTACAAAATTTTATTTATATTTAAGTAAAATATAGTTCAATGCAAATAACAATTATTGTGCTAAAATCAACAACAATATTTGCTGAACAATAGCAGATTACTGATTTCAGAAGATTTAATTGTTATTCTCTTTGCAAAACATTAATAAAAAAAAGTCTATAAATATAATTTTTTTGTCACGTTTTTAGTCTACTAAAATTCAACAAAATTTTTTTATTAATTTCAGCAGGGTAAATTGTTATTTGCAGTTAAATTTAACATATTTTTCTTTCTGTTTTTATTTTACTAATGTTTAACTAATTTTTAGTATTTTTAGTAACATTTTTTTTTACAGATTTATTGCCTACTGAATGACTAGGTTTTTGAAATCATGTATTCTAGACATAATTGAAAAATATTGCTTTAGCCAAAATCCTGTTGTATTAACCACATTTATGTTGCCACAAGCAAATATATCGGTACGTCCAACCAAAGCATTCGGTTGCCAACAAATTCATTTGTCATAATGACTCTGTTTTCTATGTGTACATGTGTCAGCGCAGATATTACTTAAGTCCTCCCAAAGGTTATAAATGAAAAATGTTTCCAGTAAGCGCTGATTTGTTAAATGTAACCACGCAGTTGAGTGGTTGAAGAACTTTGAAGTTGCATATGAAAATTTAATGGTACCCTTTACTTTTCGGCCTGTATTTCTAGGCCGAATTTTCAATAATAGCAAATATGTTCACCTTTCAACCCGCAACCTCGGCCAATTACTGGCCACAAGGTAGACGGACATCGGCATATTGACTTAACAAGTACTTTATAGGGTCTTAAGCCCATAGTTTGGTTGGTAAATATAAAAAATCTCATAACTTGAACTTTTTTCAGCAATTTGATTTTAATTATAACCTTCTGATAAATTTTTACCAAAGAAAATACAATTTACTTTGTAATTCCATTCCACTGGCATTGACCAGGCAATAATTCAGTCACCTTTGTTTCTAACAACAAACACAACCTGTAATAAAATAAACAAACATAAAACACAGCTGACCTACACAGCTCACCTTAAACCCTCACCCCACACAATTCAACGTCACCGCCATCACCCCAATTTATACAATTGGTGACAAATTTATTTCCCTTCCGTTCTGTTTTTATTTTATTTTTTGCCAAAGAGAAATCAAAAACTTGAAAAGTTTTATAAAAAAATATATTTATAAATTGACGCTTCGCTGGCAAAACAAGTCATATGTTTTCGAGGAAATTTAAAAACATCTTTGTTTGGACTTATTAGGAAAAGGTAAAATAAAGTTGTTTTTATAAATCTCATAACTTGTTTTATCGGCCCAGCGTCAAAATGTAAAATGCAATAACGTGTACTGGCGGAATGGTATATTTTTATTTATAGCTTCACAACTGGCAATCACAACATACAACTGATTGTTTTTCTAAGAACGAGTGAGTAAATTGAATTGAATTGAATGGCTGCATGACTTCATGGTATGGATGGAATGTCTTGGTGGAATGTAAAATCTTGAAAACTTGGAGTAAAAAAACATTATTCTTCTCCTGGTTTTGTCACATATGAAAATGATGACGAAGACAATGCATAAGATCTTAAGCTGCTGTTCCTTCCCTTCATGTTGCTGTTTAGTATATGAGACTTTCCATACACATTGTCTCACTACAGGAACAATTACAACAGATTAATGTAGAACTTGCAGTAATTATTGTCCTATATGATACGAATAACATGAAAGATTTTTTTTAATTTCTCCAAAAATTAGGCTAAGTAGACGTTGCTAAAAGTATTGACAAATTAAGTAAGTTGTTATGCTCAAAACCACTCTGTAAAACAGGGTATATTAAGTGAATGCTAATATTTGCAACTACCAAAAAGATCCAGACCCTCGTTATACCCGATCATCTAAGAAACACTTTCTGAGTCTATTTAGCAATATCACGGACATCCGTCTGTCCATATAAAATGAAGTAACCAAACTACAGACTGCAGTAATGAATATTATTGGACGAAATTTGGTACATAAGTTTTAGTGCTCCATCCGAAGCGATTTGTTTTACTGGAACGACATAATTGTATTCCTCCTGGCATTTCTTTACCCTATTTTGAGGGCCGAAGAGTTCGAAAAGTAACCAACTGCTAGGAAGTTATAACTCGAGTTCTATCTGATCGAAATTGTCTCCATGTTGGATTTATCTCGAAAACTGTTGATATTTACGCAACGTACCAATTCGTAAACTAGAATATCTCACCTAACAGATAGCATAAACTGAGAATTATTTCCACTTCAGTAATGAATTTTCCCATAATTTCAATGAAAATTGTCACTGAAACTCGTCAGTGAAAACTTTTCCTACACACACAGAACAGTTTCGTTGTGAAAATCGAATTTTGGTAGTTCCATGTAATACCACATTTTTCGGTTGAAGATAATGATATTTACTGTTATACCTACTATACTAGTATAATGCAAAAAATTAGGTCCAACCGAATCAGTTGTGTACCCCCTGATCGAATTTAGAATTCAGTAGAACCGACCTAATTCTTTTAATATTGAATTAAATAAAACACTAATTCCAGTATTTCCAAAAAAATTTATTAATAAAATGTTAGTAGTAATATTAGAAAAAATACTAAAATAACAAAATGAATGTGCGTTAATTAAAGAATCACATGGTTGAAGAATTTTTTATATGGAACAATTTGAGATAATTTCGTTTTTTTTCCTTAGAAAACTTTATAATTCCCGTTTTTAAAAAACTGTTGAGCCTTTCCCCAACATAAACTCTCAGTCCTCAGAATCAGGATTTTTCTATAGCAAGAGGTCCTTAGAATCTGAGGGTTTTCTACAGGAAGAAGTTCTATTGGTAAAAGTCCCCAGAATCTGAGGGTTTTTCTTTAGCAAAACGTCGTAAGAATCTGAGGTTTTTCTATAAGAAAACGTCGTCGGAATCTGAGGATTTTTTCATGAGATTAAGTCCGTAGAATCTGAGGGTTTTTCTATAGAAAAAACCTCAGAATCTGATTGTGTTTCTATAAAAAAAAATTCCTCAGAACTTAAGGGTCTCTCTTATATTAAAAGGCCCTCAAAATTTAAGGGTTTCCCATATGAAAAAATTCTCAGAATCATTGATTTTTTCGTAGGAATAATTCTTCACAATCTGAGGATTTTTCTATTGGAAAATATCGCCATAATCTGAAGGTTTTTCTATGGGAAAAAGTCCTCGTAATCTGAGAGTTTGTCTATAGGAAAATTCCTCATAATCTAAAGGGGATTTCTATTGGAAACTGAGGGTTCGCAGAATCTGAGGTTTTCCTATAGAAAAGAGTATATTTGTTTTTATTGCAACGAAATATTAGTACACTCAGATAAAAAAGTTAGTAAAAAAAATTGTAAACAGTTTCCAATCGCACTATACTATTTTTATACTGATTTTTAGTAAAATTTTTATTTTTTTTTTATTTTACAAATTACGGATTTTTTTTACTAATTTTCGCTGCTGATTTCAGCAAAACATTTTACTAATTTTTCAAAACCGAGTGCTAAATTTAGCAGAAAAAATATACTAATTTAAAAATATTTTTTTTTTGAATTTTTACAATTCTTGTTTAGTTTATATTTGTTACTATTGATATATTCTTAGTTTGGAAATAACACCCAGAAAATTTTATTGCATCATAAAAAGGTAATAACTGTAGAACCGCTTGTAATTTTGACTCCAAATTTCAAGTGCGACGAAGTAATTATACGCTTGTTACAATCGAAAGAAAAAAATTTTTTTTTTTAGATTTTACAGTTTTTTTATTTTTTAGTACAATTTCTTGTTAATTTCTGCAGATTGATTTTAAATTACAGTTTGCAGCAATTTACTGAAATTTAGTAGCTGCAACTAATTATTTATACTAATTTCATTGTACTAAAATTATGATATTTAGTAAGTTTTTTAACTGATTTTAGTAAATCAATTTTTTACATAAATTTTACTAAAATTTAGTAGCGGCTACTAATTTTATTGTACTACAGATCATCAGACATGTGTTGCTAAAATTAAGAAAAAATACCGTTGGGTTCAAAATAGTTAAACTTCCCGTAATAACAGCAAAATTTTCAGTAGCCATTACAGACTTTTTTGGTTGATACAATAAGAGGAGAGTAAAGTACTAGCAAACTACAAAATTTGTAATTAAATGTACTGGGATAATACCAAAAAAATTAAATCCCAAGCCTACGCCGAAGTTGGAAAATAACTACGACCAAGAGTTTATTGGTGTTATCATTTTGACAACATGCCAGTACAGTGAAAGTTGAAAATCCGACGCATTGCCAGTACATGTACTACCGTCTCAAATACCGGGCCGACATTTTTCCGTTTGTATTTTTCTATGTATGTATATAAAAAAAATTGTGAAAAATTGCTTTTTATGCACCTGTAAAAATAGTACTGAAAACAATATTGAATTGGAGTGCACCTTTTACACCTGTTTGATAAGTACTTTTATTGAAGAGAATAACAATCTCGCAGTAACAAAGTGGTGTTTTTAAGCCAGTCAACTTTCATATCAAACAATAGCTCAGCGGTAGAGCGCTAGACTAGCAATCGTGGGGTCGTAAGTTCGATACCCGGTGACGGAAATGAAAAAAACGTTTGTAAAATAAAACAAATATAATTCTTTTTTACGAAGAATTTTTTTTAAACTTTTAATTGGTGATAAAGGGCTTCCTTTGCACTCGTTAAAGAAGTACTGAAAAAATGTTGAAGTGGGAGTACTCCTTTCCTATGACAACTCAATGTTAAAATCATTAGTGTTTATGTTAAAAAAGAAGTACACATCTAGATCATCAATTGTAGTGCTTTTTCTACTGATTTGGCATCTCTTTTTTTGCTGGGGAGTTTTGTTTTTAGAAAGATACAATATTTACAAATTTTGAAAATCGTTATTTTTTTTATAAGAAAAAGTTTTACAAATTTTAAAAGCTTTTCAAGAAAAAAAAAACTCATTGTGGCACCCGACAATATACAAATACGTCTGGTATAGCACAAAACATATTGTAGGTTCGACATTGATACGATATACGTTTTTATGTAGTGGGAAAATTGGCAAGGAAAGCTTCATATGCTGGTGTTAGGGTGGAAATTTCCGAAAATTCAATCTTCAAAATTGAAAGTTTTCACAGGAATAAAAATGCAATCATATTGGAGGGAAAATATTCTTAAAGCTTAAATTATTGCATTCGAAATGAATATGGAACTAAAAATATGCACAAAAAATGTAATAAATAAAATGCATAAATTTCTTCTTACTCGTATTAATGGCAAAAAATATGTGTTGTATGTGACAACTAGGATTATTTGTGTTTGGAGCAGGAATTAGAAAAAAAATAAAATACGAGAATAAAAATAAATTAGTTTGGTAAAGAATTTAAAAATTAGTTAGTAGACAGAGACAAGAGAGTGCAAGAAATGTTGGCACAAATACCAATGTACCAACATATTGTTGTTACCTTAGCCTTATTACAGTCAAAGAAAAGTTTTTATAAAATTAATAAGATCGACTAGTAGTCTATGAACTATCGATTTGCAATTGAAATACTAATACCATTTAGGGCGACTAGAAGTTTTCCATACAACTGAATATTGCCCTTTTTACGAATTATTTTTCTCTAAGTGTATGCTCAGTACCTATATCAAATAACTCACTATACAACAACAGTTGTTGGCTGTTGTGTCTAACTTTAAGTGTTAAAAATGTCATTTATTGTTTCCCGTTATATTTTTGGTTTATAGTAGTGTTGTATATATTAGTTTAGTTGGCTTGACTTTGGCTTGGTTGCAGACAAAGCTGCCAGAGCTATTTGTATGGTTGGTTGGCTGGCTGGCTGCTCCCATAAAATATACACGTCGTTTATGTTCCTTTTGCGTTCCTTTAATTCTGTACAAAATGTATTGTTTGTCTCTTATGTTGCTTGTTTTACTTATGGCTTTGTGTTTGTAATACACACACACCATTGTGGCTTGTCACCTTCATCTGGGTCTCATTTTCTATAACGTGTAGCTACTAAGGGTATGTACAACTTTGCCTGCTCCATATACGACTATAAACAATACCAATTTTTCCCAGTTTTTTTTTTTTGGCAAAATAATTTATATTGGTGTAGAAAAAATCTTTAGTTGATGCTTTTTTGGTAAAACTATTTTGGTTATTTTTTATTGCTTTTTTTTTTTTTTTGGGGGGGGGGGGGTTTCTGCCGTAGTTGGCAGTTTCATTCAGTGTAATACAAATAGAACAAATTGTTGGTTTTGCAGAAAAAAATAGATTTTATAAACTCTATAACTTTGTAGTTATTTTTTTATTAAAATATGTTGAGACAATGCTAAATTAAAATGCAATATAAGAATTTTTATATAAAAAAAATCTTTGGGAATTAAAAAATATACTCGTAATAACATTTCCTAAGAGTTTGTTGTAGTTTAAAGACGATTTATATAATTTTATTCATTAATTGTATAGTGATAATTTCTAAAAAAAAAAAAAACAGGATTCAGCTTTGGCTCAATTCCCCTTGGTCCTTTTTTACTTTGTTTTAAATGTATAAAAAATTGCGAAAATTATATTGCTCTTTTGTTGTTTTTTCATTCGTTGGTATAAAATTGTTGAATCGTTCCAGTACGAAAAGCACAACTTGAGATGTAATACTGAGGTTACACGATCAAGATTTTGCTTTCAAGTTGATAACACATACTGCTTGTCAAATTCAATTGAACTTGAAGCTGTGACGTAGGCTGCATGCAACTTGATAGTCAATTTTGCTTTCAAGATGCCGTCGTCAAGGAAAGAACTAAAATTGCTCGCCTCTATGGGCTGTTTCCGCACTGTAGGCTGTTCGAAAAGACTTTATTTTTTTCACATCTTCCACAGACATTTTCATGTCAGCAGAAATTGATTTTTTATTTATTTTTATTTTTAAATCATTTCGTCGATATACCGAAATATTCATATTCCGTATTTTATCAATCGTGTTTTATTGCGGCACAATATTTGTAAAAAGAAAAACAAATTTACAAGAAATTTGATCAGCTGTTTAAAACTTGACCGTCAAGTTTTCTCAAAACTTGAAAGCAAAAATTGATATCAAGTTGCTGTTCAATTTTTCAAATGTGAGTGTGTTAGTAAAAAAATGTGAGTGTATTAAAACTTGAAAGGAAAAAATTGATCGTGTAACCCCTATGTAATTGATAGACGTTGGGCGCCAAACCCGTCGAGTAAGCCAAGAGTTTCACATGTAAAATTTTAAGACCCCAAAAAATTCGGTTTTTTAAATAGATGGGATACTTGACAACTCTAGTTGTGAAATCAGTTCCAAAACTAGATTTCGGCTAGTTGCAGTTTACAATCTAGATTAAAAGAACAGGGTCCACAACCAATACTATGGAATAATCAATTCTAAAAAATTTAGGTACTTGAGATTGATTTCTAATTTATACTTTCAGTTCACACAATTAAAAACTTACTTTAGACTTTAAATTTGAGTTAAAAATAATTTGTTTTATTTTTTCATTAAAGGAAAATTCCAAAACTTATTTGACGTCGTCAGGGAACGACGTTTTTAGAATTTCAAAAAATATTTGTTAAGTTAAATTACAAACTCAATGAGAATTTCTTGTTCTCGTCTAGGAGCGTTATTTACCATTTAAAATATCAAAGAAAAAACAAAAACAACAACAAACAAAAAAATTACCACAATTTGCTTTGTCATCTTCCAATATATTATTATTTAGTTCTGCTAGATCTAGCAATGTAGTTCATATATAAAAAATAATATTATTTTTTTTTAAATTTATTTTTATCGGGAAATACATTAATTGCATTAAAGGAATTAAATGTGATTAAATCCCAAAATTTGTTGTTATTTATTTTTTTATTTGTAGCCCTATTCAGTTGTGACAGGATTAACTCATAACCCCATTTCTGTTTATGTGACCATTTGCAAAATTCATTTAACCCTTTTTCTTTATTCCAATAAAATGTCACACAAAAACCATATTTTGGAGACACAAATAATAGCAGGGAGTGCCTACGCACACTATGGTGATGATGATGGTAATATAGCATACATGGGCAATTGCGGCCCCACGGGCCCTTCATTAATTTTAAAACAATCAAAAATTTTTTTAAAATTTTAAACAAAATTAAAAAAAAATTTAAATTAAATAAAAAAAATAAAACCAGAATTAAAAAAAAATACAGAATATAGAAAACAGCGATAACAAAATAAACATCCAATGGAGCCTCAAAAAATGCACCGATCAACAAATATCGACTTTTTGTACAGACTTCCTCTAAAACTTTTTAAAGTATTTTCGCCTCCTACATATGAATATTTAGTGAAAAATTCTTTCCTCTTTATTTAAACCTTAAGACTGGGAAAAAATACTTTATGGCTCAATATGACGTAGAAGCACTTAGGAGTCTCTTTTTTGTGTTTAAATTAAAAAAATTACCTTTCATTTTAGGAAATGTTTAAGGATGTTCTGCGAACTCCGTAAGGATCTCTAAAATCTACTTTTGGGAATTGGCCTTGAAGCACTTAACCCATATTATCCTAGCGTCGTCATATGACGACATGAAAAGGACTCTTTTTAAATGTGCATAATACCGTTACTTTAAACATGGAAGGACTTCTGCTAAAAGAGTTTTGTAAACAAAAGATATCAAATTTTCATTCTGTGTTTATTTTATCCACTTTGGTTATTGTTTCTGGACACAGTGAATGACCAAAACTCACAAAAATTCAAAAACTGGAAAAATTATCTATTACATTAATATATTTTTCTTGTTTGGTTTTTCTAAAAGCCATCTAAATTTGCTCCATATTGGTGAAACTACAATGTCCTCATCGCAATTTGGAAAAATGATATAACTAAATGAATGGGCGCTGTGGTGTAATGGTTAGCGCGTTGGACTGTTACACGTGGGGTTGCGGGTTCGAGCCCCAACCAAGGCAACATCAATTTATGAAAAATAGTAATATGTATGAGTTTTTTCTTTCCCTCATACATATCGCAGCGTCCTCCTTCGGTGTTCCCATAGCACTTAACCCCACCGAAGTAAAATAATATAACAGGGCTATGAACTAAAATAAAAAGCTTCAACAAAGTTCGCCAACTCACCGTCAGATGGCGCGCAACAACTGTTCTAAAATTCAATATCTCGCGCAATTACAGTGTTGCCATATTTGAAGCCCTTCATCTTTCACCACCTTTCACTTCTTCTCTATCCCCTTTCCAAAGGAAGCAACACGTTAATTAATAGGAAGAATTTCCTGAGTGTTGCTTCTCTTTAAAAAAAAAAAAAAAGATAAAAAAAAAAAAAAAAAATTTGGGTGTCGTCATATGACGGCGCTAGGAGAATATGTGTACAAAATGTACAAAATTTTTATTTGTTTTTTGGTTTCTTTTTGAAGATACTTAACGTTGTGGTCGAATAAAACACTTCCTAAAAAGAAGCCACAACGATAAACAAAGACAATGTCGAGGCCTCGATATCAAATCGACAGGTCGGGCAGAGTGTTCCAAATACGATGCTGGATCTTCTTTTTATATACGACACTTACGAGAGTTATAATTTTTATTTTCACTCGCTATTCAATGAAATAATGTTAGTTTATTTAAGAAATTGAAGTATATTTGAATTTATTTTGGAAAATAATACTATTTATATTTATTATACCTTTAATGGAAAAATGTAGTTTTAAATAAATATTCCTGTTATTCCTTTTTTTGAATTTTTTTTTTGTAACAATTGTACACATATTCTCCTAGCTTCATCATATGATGACAGGCAATAACTACGGATCTATATAAGACAACATAATTTTAACTTCAGTTTCGTGTTCCTAGGGTAAAACAGTTAGACACAAAAATTTATTCATGCAGTCATAGAAATAATCCTGTGAAATTAGCAAAACATTAGTAGTTTTTCTGCTATTTTTATAGATTTATTATTTAAAAGTGACTTTGCAGAAAAATTTTTGCCGAGTTTTGCTAAATGTTAGTAAGATTAGAAGAGCAAAAGTAAACTTCTAAATATAATAATAGTCCTGCTAAAATCAACAGAAATGTTTGATGAAAAGAAGTAGACTGCTGATTTCACAAAAATAGATTTTTATTCTCTCAAAACAATTTAAAATTTTTTTGAGTTTGTTAATTATACAAATATACAGCAAAATTTGTTGCTGATTCTAGCGGAGTAAATTTTTATTTCAATTAACTAAAATTTAGCTCAAATGCATTTTTGTCGAGTAATTTATTAATTGGTGCGGCCCTCCGTAAGTTTGTGAAATCCCGAATTTGGCCCTTCAAGCCATTTATGTGCCCATACCTGTAATATAGAAAAGTAAAACAAATAACAAATTTAACAAACAAATGATGCTAATACAACATGAATACGACTTTACCCGGTAGTTTAAGCAATCGAAATGAACGCAGATGTTTAACAAAACATTATTCAGTCAACCACACTCGGCGAGAGTGTGTAAAGTCTGTGCACATGTTTGCATAGGGAACATAATAAATGGGAAAATTTTATGAAAAAGGGAAATCTGTTTTTATAGAGTATAAAGTATCTTCCAAATGTACAAAGTTTAGGTTTTTATGTGCTAAATTTTAGTAAGTCTTTCTTTCATTCATACATACGATACTCGTATAATCCATGTAGATTATATTATGATTCTTTTTGTTTCATTGTATTTCGTTACTTTCAATTCATTTCATTTATTTTCATGTTGTTAATTGTTGGCAAATGTCAACACCATCATCTCTTACCCCGCCTCTCCTTATGGCCATTTAGAAAGGAAACATGAATTTGTGTTAATATTCTAAATACTTAAAGTAAAGAAAAGTTGTTCTTTTTTTTGTGTTTGGTTTTTGGTGTAAATGTGAATTGTTATTATTACTTCTTATATAGAAAATGTATGCATATTTTACACGCAACATGTTGCTAAACTAAAACAAATATAATTTTATACAAGGGAAGGCATTCTCAGTATATGAAATCAAACTATTTTTGAAGTCCCTTTTTATAAAGAAATATAAATTAACATAGAAAATTTTGAATCCTGAACGAAAAAACTTAACAAGAAAACTCTTTGTTGAGACAAAACTTACTGAGGCGTATTTTTTCTAATCGACCTTCTTTCAAATTGATTCGTGGTAGTTCGTTCATATTTTCTCCGACTTTTCCCCGGAGCTCTTTTATTAATTTGGTATAGAATGTTTCCAATGTGTGGCAAATCTGGTTTCGTTTATATCGGAAACTAAGTACCGCACAGAGAAACAGCTTTTATTTGGTACATATATCGCGCGTATCTGAAAAACTTAATCAGACACATCATCAGCTGTTACATTATATCTGAATATTTGGAGATCTTAGAAATGAAACTGGAGTTTAACATTGCAAGTTTTTGACAAAAAATATTTTATTTTTTACGATTTTCATAATTTATCTCATTTTAACACTACAATGGTCTGGGGGATTTGCAATTACTTTAATACTTTCCAAACGATTTTAAATTTTTATACATTGCCAGAAAGGTAATTTACTCTAGACATTTTCCAGAAATACAGTTACTTAAGAGCCAGTATTTCAAAAAAAAAAACAAAAAAGAAATTTTTTCGCTTTGTAAATCGTTTTTCAAACTTCAGGACCGATACGGCACGTGTTCCCGTTATACAATAACCTTAATTTTTTGCATGATTTATTTTGGTACCTCCTCTTTATTGTTGTGAAATTATTTTTCTTTTATTTAGTTGCAATCATGAATAAAGTCATACGCATTAATTTTTGTTTTTTTTTTTCATTTATTCTCATCAAAAGAATCGTTGTTGCTCCGAACGAATATGAATGAAATGAATGCTATGAAAACGACTAATGATTAAATCAAAGATGAAACAAAAATTAATTGGTATGATTGATTTAAAATCAGCAACGAATATGTGTATTTAAGTATATTCGGCGCTTGAACGCAAACGATATGATGGTTTTGCAATCAGCAGTTGCAGTTCTCTGATAAAGAGAATAAATTCGGCATCGCATAATAGTTATGGCAAACATTTTTGTGCTCTATATTTTTGCGTATTTCCATTTTCAAGACGAATATTCACCATAAAATGTTTTCCAGCAGTATCTTTTTACTTTCCCATAAAAAAAAATAATACAAAAAACCTCGTGTAATCAATTATTTTTATGTTTTTTTCTATTTCAAAAATAGGGAGGACTCACACCACATTCAAAATAAACATTTTTGCTAAATCGTTAACTAGTAAAAATTCTCTTATCTACATCTCAGTAGTTTTTGAAATTTTTTAGTTTTTTATTTTTTATATGAAAATATTACCTTATGTTCATCCTAATTCTATGCTCAACTCAGTTTTTTTTTTTTTTTCAAAATGGACTCATACCACTTTCAAAATAAATGGTTACAATGTTGTTTGAAAATTTCTGTCTTAAGTAAAATTTTGGAAAAAAAAAAATCGTCCTTAGTTCTGACTATAAAACTGGGCCTTACTCTCTACATAAATTTTATGTATATAAAAATATGTCCTACTCTTAGGAATCTATCTCTTTTGCCAGTTTTACAAGTGTTACATATGAACAGAAATACGAGTATAAACTAAACTTTGCACAAGTAGCAGTAGCTCCCAACATTATGCTGTTAACCTTAATCTAAAAACTAATCAAAGTTTTGTGGTACCAAAAACAAAATATATATATTTTCTAATTCTTCTTCATAAACAAACATTAGAAAATACTTTTTCAACAAAGTTTTCCTTTTGCTCATTACTTTAGTGGTAATTTTCATTATGTCCATAATCTTAATATTTAGTATGTAGGTTTCTCATTCTCCTAATGTATACGTATTAATAAAAATCTGAAACAGTTTTTCTAATTAATAAAATCTCTAAACAGCAATAAATTATTTTTGACCTCTCCCACTTTGGTTAGTTCCTTTTTGTTTGGGATTTTTCTTTTATTTCCATAAGGACACCCTTAAAATAATTAGTTTAAGACCTTAAATTGGTTTCGTTTTATTTAAAGTAAGTGTTTAATTTAAGGGTGGCTGTTGACGCTCTGTTTTGTGTTTTTATAGTGACCAAATTGTCAAGGGGCTAGTGACACTTGCCGTGCGGTGAACTGCTACTAGATAAGGGACATAAAATGTCTCTTGAAATTGTTTAATAGCATAATAAAAACCTGTTTTATTTATCTGTGACTAGTAAAAACAAAATATATAAATATTTATATGGTTCTAGTCATACTGTACAGATACTTTTTTATCGTGTTAGAAAGTGGTTAATATTTAATCAATCCCCAAAAGGGTGCGGCTTATAGATTATTTAGACAGTGAAATTAAGCTACTTGATTAAAATTAATCCACTTTTAAATTATCGGTGGGCGCGTGACACGAACTGTTCGTGGGTCACGTGATTCGCGCGTGATCGTGAGTAATAATTTCTACACCCGCGTGATTCGTGTGTGAGTAAGAACAAATAAATGCTGCGTGAGTTTAATTTTTTCATTATAGATTTTTAGTAATTTTTCCTTTAATAGGAAATTTAGCGTTGAATGAAAGAAACTCAATTTTTTAAATATTTCGCTCCAAAAACTGACCCTTAAGTTAGATTTATTACATATTGTGCACGCGTATACATAGATAAAATTATTGCCAATTAGATTTATAAGGGGTTTGCTATTTTTGGTCAGTAATTGAGTTTTATTGTAAATAAAAATCAATTTATTTCATATTTTTGCTCAAATTTCGTTTGTTTTATTCAAACTTCTTTAGGGGCATAAAATTGTTTAAAATCTGACAACAAATACAAATTAAATTTATTTATAATTTTCAGTAAAATAACTTAAACACTATAACACAGTTCAACTTACAGTATTTTATCACTACACAGAATTTTCAATTAATAAATAATTAAACAAATGTTTACAGCACTGTATACAGAAAATCACAAGTTGATCTTAGCTATTCTCTCTTGTATTTGTTGACTTACTAATGTATACCAGTGATGGTATTTGAGAATTTTCGTTTGGTGCCTAAATGATGCCAAAAAAGTGCCAAAAAAGCTTTAAAAGTGCAAAAAAAAAATTTAGCAACATGCAAATGTTTCAAAAAATATGTTCAGCTTTTATTTCAAATATTTATACATTTACACCCTTATTATAAACTTTATAAAAATAACAAAATTGTCACAAAACTGGTGTGAATGGAAATTATTATAATTTTGGTATTCTAAGAAAAATTGTCACAGCAAAACCTTGACAAAATTGTCATGTAATAAAAAGCACATATATTTTCATTCGTCAACAATTTAAAATATAAGTTTTATTTTCTTTTGAAGAATTTTATAATTTTTCTTTACAGAAATATAATATAAAATACCTCATTCATATTTTGAGATATTATTTTAAGATGCATCGAACCTTTTACCGATTCTAAAATTCCTGCAAATTCCTCCAAAAAATTACATAGTAAAATGGGATTTTTGGGGCTAAAGTTGTTAGGAATAAGCTCAAAATACTTGATGCTAAAATTTAAAGGAAACTCCAAGTGCTTAGAACTAGTTCTCTCGTGTTCTCCGGTTTCTGGACATTTTTTTAAAGTTTTCATTTCATTTAAGATTTCATAAAATTATCGAAAAAATCGTAATTTTTCACAAATTACAATTTTTGATAATTTTATTTTATTTTTGGCAGAAAAAGCTTTCACCATTGTATGGTGAAATTTTTAAAACTTTTGCTTGTCATAAAAAAACTAGAATACCATAACAAATTTTTGAAAAATTCCAGTGACGGACAATACAATAGAATCTGAGGTACACGCAGAAAAAAACAGGGGAAATATTACTAAGAGCTATGTAATTATACAACTACATAATTTTCAAGTTAGTTTTACAAAGTTCTAGTAAAATATGCACATTTTTTTGTAAAATATATACAATCCTTGCAAAATATATACATGTGTAGTGGAAAATATCCGAAAAATTACATATATTTTGCTAGAAAATTGTAAAACTTACTGCGAACTTATGTAGTTGTATAATAACATAGCACTTAGATAAAGTTCCACCTGTTTTTTTTCTGCGTGTAGAATGTTTGTATATGTCTGTTTGATCACTTCTGAAATTATTCATATAGTGTCTCTATCAGATCTATCTCTGTCAGATTGTCTATCTGACAATAAAGATATAAACAATAATACAATTTAATGGAAGACCACTGATGAAGCCTGTCCATAAAAAGGCAGAAACTAGATCTAGTCTGATTTGCAAATTTAATGTGTTTATAACTTTTGAGGAAGGTTTATTCTTCTTCTTAACCTCAAACCTACTAAAATAGAATCAATTAAAGTTTTTCTAATTTTATCCCCATTGCTTTTATTTTTAAAGATCAAAATAATGATTAAATTGTCCCCAAAGAACTGGAAGGTGGTCCAGAAAATTGTAGAAATTTTTAGTGTGGCGTTTGTTTTTAAATTTTGCTACCCGTTCTAAGTAGATGTCTCTTTTAATGAAAAACCAGCGATATCGACCTTTTATCAAATTATATAGAAATTTTCTTAAAAAGTGCCAAAATTCTATGTAGAGTGCCAAAGTGCCATTGAACATTCAATAGTGCCACAAATGGCACTTTTGTGCCACTTTTACCAACAGTGATGTATACCGTTCGTTCTCTTTTCCATATCAAATATTTTAACTTTTTTGAAATTCATTACTTGATTGCACTCTTTAACATGCTGCGCTAAGGCAGTAGTTTCTTTCTCCTTACTTAAGAGTTTTTTTTCCATACAATTTGACAATTAAAATCGTGCAACATTTCCGTGAGAGATAAAACTTATTTTATTTTCTCAACGGAATTTCTTATACTCATGTTTTTACTCTCAGATTATTTTACTAATGTTGCAACATTTTCACACAATTTCAATCACAGTACAAGTATAGTACGATTACATGGGTGATTTCGTCATGCACGTGTATTAGTAATATCAAAGGATTTAATTTTATACATTTATAAAATATATAAAAAGCAGCAATAACACAATAACACTGTCACAGCCTTTTATTTTAACTAATGTCAAACAACAACAATACGTTGGAATGTGGCAAGAAGAAAAATATAAAATTCAACCAACTTGACTTTCTATGTGTTCTGTGTTGTAAAAGTCAAATTCCGTTTCCGTTGCTATTTTGTTCATTTTTTTCCGTCACGATTAAGATTCCTTTTCCATTTGTATTGTGCTTATTCTCTAACTCGGTTTTTCTAATATTCTTGTTCCCAGCATTCTCTTTGTTGTTCCAACACAATCTTTGTTACATTGCTCGCTCTCGTTCGTTGCCTTCGCATTTTACTTCATAAACAACATCACAACAACTACAACATAAAATTTTGTTCGATTTCAAATTAATTTTCAATTAAAATTTTAATCATATCAATTAAATTTTTAATTGAAAATGAGTATTGTATAAAAAAAATTTTTAGTTTACCATTACTCACAAAACTATTGCCAGTAAAATTCGAATTAACATTTTTTTTATTTCAAATTCATTTTCAATTAAAAGTTTAATCACACCAATTAAATTTTTAATCGAAAATGATTGTGGTGTCGCAAAAATTTTTAATTTACTGTAACATATTAAAACTGACAACATATATAAAAACGAGTAAAAAAGTTAAAATTGGACATGCCGATTATATGATAACCTACAACAGTCTGGTTGAAAGCCAACCAATGTCTGGATCCGAAATACAAGTAGTTGGAAATGGCGTCGAAATGTGTCTATAAAATGTTGAAAAATTTGGGAAACTTTAAGAAATTTTGATTTTACCTGATATTAAGTGTATTTTAGAGAAAATCAGAAATATACTCCATATTGGGAATAGATCCAAATATAGACCGACCCTATTTGGAATCAGTAAGCTTTGTCTTATGAGTCGTGGTACTTGAGCCAGCGTACCAATTTCATTAAAATATTTTCGTATTTGCGACCTGTAGCATGCGAAGCAGCCAATTGTAGGGAGACCTTAATATGGCACTAGGTAGAAACTTGAACCGATTTTAATCAAAATTATAAAGCGCCTTTCTTTGCGACCAGTAGCGTGCAAAAATGCCCATTTTTGGGAGACCTTTATACGGCCACCAGACCTAAAAATGGAACGATTCTAAACCAAATCAATAGGCTTTGTCTTTGGATTCATATGAATCAGTAAACATTCGTCCTTGGGCCGGCATAAGTCGGTGTACCAAATTTCATCAAAATATCTTAATATATGCGACCTGTACGTTAGACCGTACCTCAAAAAAATAGTTCGCCGTAAACCCTCCAATATGAAGTATTTTTGCAAGGCAATTTCGAAAAAAAAAAAAATATTTTTTGCCGAACGTAGGGGTCGCCTTTTTCAATTTTTCGTTATAGCTTCGGCATTTAAAGTTGGATTTTAAAGTGTGCTATATCAATTTTTTTGCCTCGAGGAGATTAGTGTTTTGCTATAAAGGAAAAATTCAATGAAAAAAAAATTTCGGCAACCAATATATAAAAAAAATTTATACTGGGTTTATCGAAAAACTTCCTTATCAAAAGTTTAATGATTTTTTGCGAGCTTTAATTTTCTGACACTAGGGTAGTACATTAGGATGGTAGCAACTGAGATCTGGTGGGTAACTACTAGAACGTGATACTTGAGGTCAATGGCCCTTAGAGCAAAACACTGGTCTCCTCGAGAGAAAAACATCGATGTATCATACTTTAAGATTTGACTGTAAATGCCAAAGATATAACGAAAAATGTAAAATGGCGAACCCTACGTTCGGCAAAAAAAATTTATATTTTTTTGAATCCTCCTTGCAAAAATACTTCATATTGGAGGGTGTACGGCGCACTTTTTTTTTGCCTGTAAGGTGGTACGCTCTACTGTACGTACAAGAATACACGGAGAGACAGACGGAAATCGTTAATTCGAAACAAAAAGTGATTCTGAGTCGATCGGTGTACTAAAATGTGGATCTAGGTCCAATATTTTTTGGTGTTACAAACATCAGCACAAACTTATTACAACCCTTTCATATGACTTATTATAGCCCTGACTGCATTATTCATAATTTGACTTTCATTGTAGATATAAAATTACAAAAGTGTGTCTCAAATCACAAAAAAAAACATAAGAAAATCAATAATGTAATATTATTCAATAATCAAATAAATTAAAATTTTTTATTGGTTTGGAGAATTGAAATTAAAGTCTTAATCTATTTAATAAAAATTTTAATTAATTTGATGCTGTAATTTCAATCAAAGATTTAATACATTTGATTAAAATTTTAACGGATTTTTTTTTCTGAAGATTTCAATTAATATATTAATTGATTTTTGGTTATTTATATCCATTAAAAAATTTATATAATAAAAATAAAAAAAAAATAATTGTATGAGTTTTTTTTCTATTCATATCGTTTTTTCTATTCATTCGGTGTTCCCATAGTACTTAACCCCACCGAAGTAAAATAATATAATAGGGCTATGAACTAAAAAGCTTCAACAAAGTTCGCCAACTCACCATTAGATGGCGCGCAACAACTGTTCTAAAAATTCAACATCTCGCGCAATTACAGTGTTGCCATATTTAAAGCCCTTCATCTTTTACCACCTTTCACTTCTTCTCAATCCCCTTTCCAAAGGAAGCAACACGTTAATTAATAGGAAGAATTTCCTGAGTGTTGTTTCCTTTAGAAAAAAAAAAAAAAATAATAAAAATTAAAACTTTAATTGAAAATTTTGATGACTTTTGATTAAATTTTTAACTGATATGAATAAAACCTTACAAAAAAATTTAATTGATATAACGATTTTCTTAATTGTTCCGAATTCAATTAAATTTTCAATTGTGTTTATAAATATTTGAATTAAAATTCCAGTTAGTTTTTTTTTTGTGTACCCTAGAATGTGTGGTATTAATTAATTTATTTTCTTCTTTTTTTCTCACTGTGCCAATAAATCGAGTAAATAATTATTTGAGTTTTTATTTTTGCCGAATAATCAAAAAAAATTTAAAAAAAAAATTAGATCACAGTACAAGACGAAAAAAAATTACGGTGTTCTAGCAGTGGATTCTGGTAGAGGAGATCAAAAAAAATACATGTATATCGGTGTTTTGAAAGATCGCATCGGAATTTTATTTTAGGGGGGTTAAAATTTCCCCCTTTTTCAAATGTTTATTGTGAATCGGCATAGGAAACCATGTGAATCTTCAATTTTAGGTATAGGATGTGTTCAGCGAATTTATGTAAAACAGTACGGGGAACATTTTTGTGGCGCATTTTAACCCTCTAACTCTTCACTAAAAGGGACTTTTTTAACCCATTTTCAAAAAGGGGCAAAAAAGACCCCTAAGTTGAAGAGTTAGAGGGTTAAACTGTTCCACAAAAATATTCCGCGTAGTGTTTTACATAAGTCCGCTGAACACAACCTATACCTAAAATGAAAGATTCCTATGGTTTCCCCCTAAAATCAAGGTTTGTTGGACATTTGAGCGCCAATTCTGAATAAGTACGAGATTAACCCTTGAAACACATTTTAATCTTTGACTTATTTCTGGCATTAAAGTTACATTTTCGACTTTGATGTCTTCGGAGACTTATAGTAGAATTTCATGACAAATATTTTTGCGGAGTATTTTATTGCTCTTAATCTTCAATTAATGGGACTTTTTTGACCCCTTTTTAGAAAGGGACAAAAAAGCCCCATAAGTTGAAGAGTTAGAGTGTGAAAATGTTCCTTAAAATTATTTGTCAATTTTAGCAGGTTAAATTGTTCTTTTCTATTAACTAAAATTTAACTCAAAAATAACTAAAATTTTGTATATTTAATAGTTTTATTTTTGCTGTTCCTATCATACCAAAATTTAGCAGAACTAAGAAGCTACTTTCAGCAATTTTTTCTACATCATTTTTAATTAATTTTTGGTAGTTTTAACTAAAATTTTTACAGACTCTTTTCTATTAGTGTAATGTAGATTGAATTTATTAAGTTCCTCGATACCGACTGCCACTAAAATAAAATGATTCCTCTTTCGATTTACATCAATTCCAAACTTAACCCCAAAGAAATGAAATGCCAACAAATGTTGCAACAATAAAAAATGAGGTTAACCTCAAATAAAAATTCACTCCACCCACAAATGGAGAATTTAAAAAATAAAAAAAATAAAAATACCACAAGGCTTTGCTAAAGTTTAAACAATTTAAAATTATGTCGGTTACTTCAACATAAATAAACAACCAACAAAACCATAAATGGAACACGACCCTTTAGGGAAAGAAGCCAAGAAATAAAAATAAAACACAACAAAAACTAGAATACATTTTTATATAAATATTATTAAAACAAAACCCAAAAAAAAACTCACCTGGTTGACAACCACACTCTTGAAAAGATGAACCACCACCCATTCGTTCATGTGATGTTGAGCCATTCGAACCACCACCTAAACCCGTTTGACGACGCTGATGCTGACGTCTGCTCAATTGTAGCTGGGATACATCACGTCTAAGACGATGTAATTCACCCACTTGCCGTGTTAATAAACGAACAGCTTGTGTAACATCTTTGGCATCTTCTAAATGCAGAATATTTACATTATCCATACGATGGGATGAGGAGAAGTAAGGATAATCAATGTTTGGATCAGTATCATCATTATCATCATTGTCAGTGTCATCAGCATCATGTTGTTGTTGTGTTGCGACTTGTTGCAATTGTTGTTGCTGCATTTGTAATTGCAATTCCAAATCCATGATTCTATCCTCAAATTGCCGTAAATGTCTTAATGTACGTTCTGTATGCGTTTGTCGTACATTGCCGTATAATGAAAATCCCAATGATGAAACGCACATCACGTAAAAAAATAAATTTATCAATGATAACGAGGACAACGAGAACGACGATGATGAAGATTTTGTTGTTGAGGAGAACAGTGTTGGTGATGTTGTTAAAATTGAGGAGTTCTTTAAAGATTTTATATGGAATGATGGAGGTTGTTTTGTTGTTATAGATGATGCTAGTATTGGTTTAACTGCCGTTGTTGTTGTTGCTGCTGAGGAGGATGATGTTGTTGTGGTGTTGTTGTTCATTTTCACAGGAGATTTTTTATACACTTCAGTATGTTGCTGATGCTGCTGTAGAAGGTTTTTTGTGTTTTCATTTGAGGGACTTTTATTTTTTATTTGATTAAGTCCTTCAAGGCGACTAGTTTGTTGTTGCTGTTGAGTTGCTAATGCTGCTATGGCTGCTGTTTGTGTACTATATTGTTGCTGTTGTGCATTTGACATTTGTTGGAGATTCGTTGTTGTTGTTGTTGTTGCTGGCAACATTTTTATTGTAGAATCTTTCAAGGTTATATCATTGTTAAAATTTTCTTGATATGTTTTGAGTTTATCATTGTCTGTGCTACTACTGCTGTGTTGCTGATACTGTTGTTTTAGTTGTTGTTGTTGTTGTTGTTGCTGCTGCTGTGTATTTGATGTTGATGTTGACGAGTCTTGTGACATCATATTGTTTGCCAAAGTCCTTATGGACTTTGCGGTTACATGTGTAGGCGAAGAGGAGAAGGAGGGTGTCTCAGCACCCTTGTCTATTCTTCTCATGACTCTTTTGTTGTTACTTAACTAAGATTCAAAAAAAACTTAGATATGATGTTGCTGCTGTTCAGTTTGTTCAACTATTATTCTTGTGTTAGTTTTGTTTAGAAGTTCTCGTTGTTTTTGCCTTTTTTTTGTGTTATGAGGTAATTGTTTTTTATCCTGTTGTGACAATATGATGTCCTTTTTCTTGTGTAAATTGTCAAATCAGGCAAAAGTAAACTAAATGTAAACTATCTAACTGCAGACTCCTTGAGGGCATCACAGTAAAACAGAAAAGAACTTGTTAAACTTAACAGAGAATAGAAAAACTAATAGAGTATTGTAAGAAAAAGTCCTTTTTTATGTTTAACTCGTAACATGAAAGGAATGTCCTTTGTTTTTTGAAACTGATAATTAATAATACTTAGGACTGTGAAGTTTTATGTATCAAAAACATAATAGAATATTTATATATTCAAATTTGTCATAAAGGTCCTTTAAACCATTTTAGGTTAGTCCTTTTTGCTGGAAATCCTTTAAATTTATTCTCTTCTTTAAATTTGGTTGCCACTTAAGTTTTTGCTTATTTTATCTAGCTTTATTTTGTTACTTCTTTTTTTATACTTGACAAGTCTCGTTTTGTCTTGTCTTGTTTTTTGTTAGCAATTCTTTAACTTGTTTGTTGTTTAACAAATAAAGAACAACAACATGTATGTTATTTTGTTTTTTAACTTATATTTTGTCACTTTCAGTGTAATTTTTCTGTCATGTTGTTGGCTGTTTTTTTTCTCTTCTACGGTTTCAGTTTAATTTAAGACCTGTTCAAGTATCATTCTTCTTTTGTTTGCCGTGAAAAAAATATGGTATTCTGTAAGAGAAAAAAATATAAGAAAAAATTAGTTTCTTTCGGTTTAAGATTTATAAAAAAATATACAAAATATTTTTTAAACAGAAGCTTATCTTCTGCTTGATTGCACGTTTGTATAAGAGCCATCAATCGTTTGGTTGAGGAGTTTTTGAAATATTTTTAGGTGTTTTAATTTCAGTTTTCTGGTTTCTAAAACGGAAGTTTTATATTTCAAATAATATTGTGTTGCATTCACTTAAAATTTAAAAATAAATTTGATCTCTTTAGTGTCCTACCGAAGAGACACAAATTTACAATAATCGGTCCTATGCCGAAGACGATTATTTTTATTAAACTTAAAAAGTAAATAAGATACTTATTGCCTTTGAATTCATTTATTTATACAAACAGGTAATAATCGGAATTCATTAATAACGAGTAAAAAAGTTAGAGTCGGGCAAGCCGTTGAAAGTCAACTAATCGCAGTCCCAGTGTAGAAACGGTAATGACATATCATTATTTTTTGGAGTACCAGTAATGACACCCACTTACCTTCTGCATTATTTTAAAACATATAATAATGAGTTACTGATAATGACTTATTTTTATCATTATTCCAAATAGAAAATAATTTTTTAGATTTTTTTGAAAATTTTTTGAAATCTATTTTTAGACTCAATATTTTTTTAACACTGGTAAGGATATATGTAACCACATATTTTTTGATTTTTTGTATGTTGGCGAGTAAGCTTACTTGTGTGCAGCAGGTCAATTATGTTTTTATCTATTAAATATTACATGTCCATATAGCTCAGATGGTAGAGCTGTTGACTGGCAATCTGTAGATCCAGGTTCGATTCCCGCACCAGCAAATTTTATTTTAAAAAAAAATACAATAAAAAATATTTTTTTTTATATAATTTATTTTTTTGAAAATCTAATTTGAGACTCATTATTTTTGTCAGTACTGGTAAGCATATAGGTAACGATATATTTTTTGATTTTTCGTATGCTGGTGTGTAACGACAACTCATTATTTTTCGCGACATCGCCATCTAAAAATAGATTTTCAAAAAAATAAATTATATAAAAAAAAATATTTTTTATTGTATTTTTTTCTTAAATAAAATTTGCTGGTGCGGGAGTCGAACCTGGGTCTACAGATTGCCAGTCAATAGCTCTACCATCTGAGCTATATGGACATGTAATATTTAATAGATAAAAACATAATTGACCTGCTACACACAAGTAAGCTTACTCGCCAACATACAAAAAATCAAAAAGTATGTGGTTACATATATCCTTACGAGTGTTTAAAAAATATTGAGTCTAAAAATAGATTTCAAAAAATTTTAAAAAAAATCTAAAAAATTATTTTCTATTTGAAATAATGATAAAAGTAAGTCATTATCAGTAACTCATTATTATATGTTATAAAATAATAAAGAAGGTAAGTGGGTGTCATTACTGGTAGTCCAAAAAATAATGATATGTCATTACCGTTTCTACACTGGGATGTTTGGATCAATGTACCATATTTCATTAAAGTATCTTTATATCTGAATTTTTTGAGAATATTTATATGGGCACTAGGTTTATTTTCCGTCTCGTACTTTACGTTTGAGGTTTAATCTAAAATGTAATTGGATTGATGTGAAGAAATAATAACCGCATTTTTTAATCACTTGGATTTAATAAATCCAAAAAGTATTTCTCAAAGTTCTCAATAGATGGAGTTAGCTTCCACCTATTTTAATAGAATTTTCAATTCTTTCACCCTAATTTTAAAATCTTTATTATATTTTATATAAAACGGCAAGAAACAGCCTGCCTTTTAAGTTTGATCACGTTAATTTACATTTCTTCACAAGTAAAATATTCCACTACAATATTGGATTTAATTAAAGTATCTAAAGTAGAGTGCAAAATTCCCATTTCTTTGTCAGCTATTTTTCCGTGGCCAAGATGGAAAATAAATATTTGGTGAGGGTTAGTTTTTTTATAAACATATTTAACACAAAAAATTTAAAGAAACACCTTTTGTTTGTTAGTTTTACAATTTTTTTGTTTCTCTTTTAACTTTCATTCGAATTTATTTCTGACACTAAATGAACAGGATGTTTCATATATTTGTATTTTTATTATTATGTGTAAACCCAGATAAATAAATCCAAGTTTTTTTTTTGGATTTAATAAATCTGCTTTTTGTATGAAAAATCTAAATCCAGGTGATTAAAAAATGCGCTTAATGATTTTGCCTAACTTTATTGTATTTTGTTTAAGTTTATACGTGCTGCTATCTGCACAGTGGGGTGTTTTTTTAAATTATTTTGGAAATAATTCAGGCATTTCTTAAGGGCTCGACGTATTGGCATGAAATTTTACACACCCTTAGCAAATGCAATTTCGCGCTTTAGTTTGGAAGAAGGACCGAACAGACCTTTCGCGAGCTGAATCAATTTTGATAAGTTGCTTTCTTCGGAAAAGTAATATAATTCGCTAATAGAAAAAGTCATCAAACATTTTAGTTAAAACTACTAAAAATTAGTTAAAAATTACCTTGCAGAAACAACTGCAGAAATTAGCAGATTATTTTGCTAAATATTAGTAAGATAGGAACAACAAAAAAAAAACTGTTAAATATACAGAATTTTAGTTATATTCCCAGTGTAGAAACGGTAATGACATATCATTATTTTTTGGACTACCAGTAATGACACCCACTTACCTTCTGTATTATTTTAAAACATATAATAATGAGTTACTGATAATTACTTATTTTTATCATTATTTTAAATAGAAAATAATTTTTAGATTTTTTTGAAAATTTTTTGAAATCTATTTTTAGACTCAATATTTTTTAAACACTGGTAAGGATATATGTAAACACATATTTTTTGAATTTTTGTATGTTGGCGAGTAAGCTTACTTGTGTGCAGCAGGTCAATTATTTTTTTATCTATTAAATATTACATGTCGATATAGCTCAGATGGTAGAGCTATTGACTGGCAATCTGTAGACCCAGGTTCGATTCCCGCACCAGCACATTTTATTTAAAAAAAAATCCAATAAAAAATATTTTTTTTTATATAATTTATTTTTTAAAAAATCTATTTTTAGACTCATTATTTTTGTCAGTACTGGTAAGCACATAGGTAACGATATATTTTTTGATTTTTCGTATGCTGGTGTGTAACGACAACTCATTATTTTTCGCGACATCGCCATATAAAGGTAATAAGAAATGTAATAACAAAAGTAACTAGTTACCATTACCAAGTATGTAGTTACATAACCACATATCTGGTAATGATTTTCTACACTGGGTTTGAGTTAAATTTCAGTTAATTAAAAATAACAACTGAAAATGCTAAAATCGGCAAAAAATTTCCCTAAATAATTAGTAGACTAAAAAATCACAAAAAAATTAAAAAATTTCAAAGTTTTTTTAAATTTTTTTTTAATGAAAACAGCAGTTTATCATTTTTTAGAAAATATTTCTCTTGATTTTAGCAGAATAGACTGCTATTTACATTCAACTAAATTTATTCTACAAATAACAAAAATTTTGTAGATGTAACAGTTTGATATTTTTATATTTTCAGTCTACTATTGTAATATTTAACAAAATTTTCTGCACATTATACATACAATATAATTTGTCATTTTCAATTAACTAAAAGTTAACTCAAATATAACTAACATTCTGTAAGTTTAACAGTTTAATTTTTGCTCTTCTTATTTTATTAGTATTTAGCAAAAAAATCTTCTATTTTTAGCAGTTTTTTCTGCAAGGTAATTTTTAACTAATTTCTAGTAGCGTTTTCTGTTATTTTTACAGAAAAAAAATTAATAAAATAAAAAAATATTGGTCCCGCCGGGAATCGAACCTGCGACCCTCTGTTTGGAAACGAATTCGAATGGGTTAAAATGGGGCTTGTGTCAAAATTTTCTATAATGTGAGTCAGCGCACCAAATTTCATTAAAATATCTTAATATTTGCGACCTGCAGTTTGTAACCAAGCCAATTTTGGGGGGACCCTTATATGGGCACTAGGTCTAAACATTGACCGATGTTTACCAAAATCCATAGGCGTCGTCCTTGGGCCGACATAAGTCGGTGTACCAAGTTTCATCAAAATATCTTAATATTTGCGACCTGTAGAGTGCGCACAAGAATGCATTGACAGACAGACGGACAGACGGACGGACAGACGGACATCGTTCTGAGCCGATCGGTATACTATAAGGTGGGTCTAGGAGCAATATTTTTTGGTGTGACAAACATCAGCACAAATTTATAATACCCTGACCACGTAGTGGTGTAGGGTATAAATAGCAAAATTTTTTTTAGATATAACAGCTTATTTTTGCTATTTTTAGTCTACTAATATTTAGCAATATTTTCTGCAGATTCTACAGTACAACTTGTTATTTTCAAATAACTAAAAGTTAACTTAAATATAACTAAAATTCTGTAAATTCAACAGTTTAAATTTTTAATTTCTTATTTTACTAGTATTTAACAAAATAATCTGCTAATTTCAGCAGTTTTTTCTGCAGCATCATTTTTAACAGATTTATTTCTGTGAGTGTAGTACTTTCACCCTGACTTGGAATTTCCCACCCCCAGAGTGGCTGTTGCACTGTGTTATCAACAGGTTCTTTGGCTCCAAACTAGAATGGATTACTTTAGAACCTATTCTAGAACCACTTATAGAACTGATTCTGGGACAGTGAAACCGTGCATTTTGATTCAGTTCAAGAACTTCTTCCATTGAACCGATGGTAGAAGTACCTCTTCTAGAATAAATTCCAAGGTAGCCGGTTCTACAAAAGTTTGCTGGGTAGTATCATTACTTTAATGATTAGTTTTTTTTCTAATCAACGAAAAGTCATAACATTTTTACGGCAAACTTGTTAAGGTTTTGTATTACTGAAGACAAAATATATTGGTACTTAACCCGCCATTTGCATGTGAGCTCACGGACTTTTCAGTCCATGTAGTATTTCAATTAAAGTCTTTAGAACGTATCAAAGTTTCAATTTGTTTTAGCCGAAAATTTACTTTATCGAATGTTAGTTGTAAACGAACTCAAATTAAAACTGTGTACGATTCAACCTATATATTTGACTTTATATAAATCTGTGTTCTCAATAATCCCAATCGTGACTAAAATATAAAATTTTCTTACCCAAAACTTCATGTATACACTCAAAATATTATTACAGTAACTGACTGTATGTAGGTTATTTAAAAAGGTATATAAAAGGTACATTTATTTTTAAATTATTATACAGTAAAAATTCAAAGAGATATATTTTTCAACTGTTTTTGTCTTTTATTTAAAAAATAAATTATATATATGTCCTTTATTTATTTAAATTACGTAGTAAAAAATTAGATTACACAAAAAATAAATTACATATACAATAAACATGGATTTTCGCTTACAGTTAATATTATTATTAAAAATGTTTTGATAAAAAAAAACGTTAAAACAATACTGTACTAGGAAACCCTTTTAGATTTGTAGTTAATTTCTGGGTCAGTTAGAAAAAACGAAATAAACTAAATTTATTCTTAACGAATTTCTAATTTCTTTGATAGTTAAAAAAAAAACGAATAAAAAAAATCATTATTTTTTTAGGGATTTTGTAGTGAAATAATTTTCTTTTTTTTGTTACGTAATTGTAGTTAGTATAACTGAAAAATCATTTATTTTTTACCGATATTGTAAGTTAATTAATTAACATTTTAATATAAATGAAAAGTTCTTTTGATTTAAAAGAAAATTTATTAGACCAGTTTGCAAGTGATTTTTAATTTATTTCAAATCAATTTTTCAGTTATTTTAAACTACAAACTATTTTCAGTGTACAGAAGGCAGTCACAAAAAAAAATCAACATAACTTTATGCAAAACAGTATTTTTCTCATTATCCTTTCCAAAATCAATTGATATTGTAACGTTTTTATTTTAACTATTTCATACTGCCAAAAAAGGAATCAAACAACTATTCTTCATTCCTTACAAATTACTCTTTGCAGAACAACTATTTCAATTATGCTTGGTTGCATTTACTTTGGTACTACGAAAATTAAATATTCTATATGCTTCGCTGTGTTAACAAACTTAATACGCTTAATACATTTTAGAAATTAAGTAAAAGTTAAATTTTTGTTAAACCAATTTGTAAATTAAGAAAAACTTGACTCGACATTGCAAAACAACAAAAAAAAAGGAAACCGACGAAAAGAGAATAAAGAAAACCCCTTGAAAATGTACGAAACAATGCAATAAACCCGAGAGTACAACAACAACAATAAGAAGGAAAAATTTATAAAATTCATTTAATCAAAATCATGTTTTACACCAGAGAATTTTTAAACTTTTGGATAAAACTAACAGGGGACACCTTCCAAGACGTACACGCCGATTTCTATGAATAGCGAATAAAAGTCTAATGTGATAGAGAATAAAAGACTTAAGTTTCGACGAGCCGCCCCCAAGTAAAAAATTTTTATAATTATATATTGGGACATACATGCTGAGACATAATTATATAACATTATATGAAATTAAGTATATCTTAAATATTCAATAATATCTTGTTTTAAATAACACTATATAAAAGGACACCGGTTTAAATATGAGTAGAGTAAATTTTTCTTTATTTTTAGCGATTTTAAAATAAAGTTAAGTTATACTTACCACGATATAACAGATCAGTCAGGTTTTTTTTTACATTATAAAATAAAGCATTTCATATTAAAACTTCAGTGTTGTTAACTTTATTTTAAAATCGCTAAAAACAAAGAAAAATTTACTCATATTTAAACCGGTGTCATTTTAAATCTGACCGCCATTTGTGAATAAAAATAATGCAAGATTTAAGAAAATTTTATAGTTCGTGCAGATCCCATCAGTACTCGCTAAATTTTACTATACAATTTGATGAAAGGTCGATATCGATGATTTTTCATTAAAAGCCACGCCTACTTAGAACGGGTAGCAAAGTTAAAAAACAAACGCTATACTAAAATTTTTACAATTTTCTGGACCACCTTCCAGTACTTCGGCGACAATTTAATAATTATTTTGATCTTTAAAAATAAAAGCAACGGGGATAAAATTAGAAAAAACTTTAATTGGTGATATTTTTTTTTCGCAGCTGTATACAATCATAGAAATAAACCTATGAAAATAACAGAAAAAGCTACTGAAACTTAATTGAAAAGGACCCTGCAGAAAACACTGCTGAAATTATCAGATTTTTTTGTTTAATAATAGTAAAATAAGAACAAAATTGTTTGCTGAATTTAACACGTGAATTTATTTTCTAATAACTAAAATTTATCTGCCTTATTACGAGTGTCATAGTCGTAGTCGAGATTAATTCGGATTTGCTGAAAATTCGCCAAAAACACAACTTTTGAACAATTTTTCAATTGAATTTACCATATATAGCACTCTCATTTAAAAAACTCCAGCATCAGTTTCATTTCTTTATAATTTTCACTATGTAGAAAATCATTTTATATGGATTCGAAAATTTCGACTAAAAATTCGACACTCGTAATCAGGCCGTATGTTTACCAGTTTTATTTTTTCTTTTCCTATCTCACTAATTTTTAGCAAAAATAATCTGCTGATTTCTGCACTTTTTTCTGCGCGGTCATTTTAAACTAATTTTTAGTAGTTTCAACTTAAATCTTTACAGACTTTTTTTATTAGTGTACATTCTTTATTAAATTTTATTCAATACATACTATTTCTTTTTCCCATATTAGTACAAAAATCTGTCAAACCGGTTTCAAATCGATTTGACTAATTTTTAACAAATTTTTAGTTGAAACACTGATTTAAGCAAAGATTTTAGTTATCTTCATTTAACAAAATACTAAAAATCTTCAGTACTTTAGCTAATTTTGAGTGTTAATTTTCAAAATTATTTAAAATTTATTTTTAAGAACCCATTCGTTAAATTTTCCAATTTATTGTTAAAATATATTTTCATGTTACTGTTATTACCCGGTAGATGGCGTCACCGATGTATCCGAAGTATTAAAGATGGCGCTATTTCGTGCCCTCCCGATTTTTTAAATTGGCCCATATCACTAAAACTAAGAGAGATATAGCAAAATTGATGAAAATTTCGACTACCCCAGACCGTATAAGGGGGTACCTCTGTCCAAAAATGAACCTTGGCGGGGCCTTGGACCCTCGGAAATTTTTAATAAAAATTTTCCACTTCATAAAATGACCCATATCTCGAAAACTAAGCGAGATAGAGCAAAACGGACAAAATGTTTTCTACACGGGAGTGCTCTTATATGCCCTCACATGATATAGACTAGGCCCGGGGAGGGTCCCGATACCCTAAATTTGGATAAATTCTACAACTCAGTATAATTACAGATAAAACTGTAGTTTAACAATTTTTTTACTTAAATTTGTTGATTTTAACAAAAGAATTTGTTAAAATCAACAAATTTTATTTTAAGCCAAAAAACGAGAATAAATTTTGTTAAAGTAACAAATTTTTCTGTCCAGCCAACAGACGTATTATTTTGAGTTTAACGAACTTTTACCAAAGCCGTTTTTGTGTACTTTCTCCAACAACTTGACAAGCCTTTGCAAAATTATAGGCAATATTCATTTTTGATAAAAAAAAAATACGCAGATTGTTTTTTTCGAATTTCGAAAAATTTCGACACGCTGCCGCACAAAAAGGTAATAAAAAGTATTCTTTTCTTTCCTCTCTTTTTACCCCCTTAACATCAGTGATTATACATAAAAAATTTGATTCACCTTAAATATGAATTCTTTATCACATATCCGATTTTAATACAAATCGACCCATAAGCGTTGGGAGACTTCCCTGTGTAAGTGTAGTAGCAGTAGTAGTAAGTTGTATATCATATAAACACTACATACACATACAAAAACTTGAACAACATTAAGTATAAGTTTGTAGTGTTAAAAGTAGCTCATTTTCATGAATATCATCTTGTCTAGTCAAGTCTCGTAAATTTAAAAGTCTCGACGTCTAGTAGTTTTGTTAAGAATAGAGTAAAAGAAGTAGCACTACGAAAGATACGAAAAAAAGTTACCAACTATGATGCTGAAGAAGATACTCCAAGGTATATTTAGTTTTTATTTTTATTATCGTTGTAGTTTTAGTAATAGCTGAAGATTGAAAGAAAAATTCTCTCTTTTACAGACTGTTCCTTTTTTTGTAACACAACTTTGTAAAAAAACAAAAAATGTAAAACATGAACAACATTAGCACAAAAAACCATCTAAAAGAGTAGTAAAATTGTATACTTTATTTATTTAACACATAAAAAAAAAAGAATGGTAAAAAACGTTACGCAAAAAAAGGACTATACTTAACAATGTCTGTTATTTAGGAACACATACATGTTCCTAAATAAATGGTTAGAAAAATATTTCATGTGTAGGTGTTTCAAAGTGCGAAAAATAGCAGAGAAAAACAATGTACGACTGTAAATATGTTTAAATAATATAACGCACTAGCCGACTGTTAAAAAACCTACAATTTAGTCATTATAGCTAAAAATTATGGGATCATTTTAAGCGTCTAATGAGAACACGGATAAAAATTTTGCGCTCTGCAGAATTGAATTATAACTTTTAAAATGCTTAGGAGAACATCTAAAAAGGAAGGTGCTCGTGTTTTAAGCTAAACACTCCGATTTTGATGAAGCTTGGTATTACCAAACCGAGATGATTTTAAGCGATTTCTTGCACTGAACCTACGCTCAGAGAATTATCTGATTGTTGTTAATGACTGGTCCAACTTCGGCTCAGTTCCTCGCGAAAATTTCGAAAAATTATTAAAATTTTATTGCTTTTTTGTAGTTTTTTTTTTTTTTTAATTTCTAGTATAAAATTGTTGAATGAATCATGTCAAATCAGAGAGTAGATCTTGAGGCCTAAATGATACACCAACTTATTTAAAAATTACTTTGCAGAAAAAACTTATCAAATTATCAGATTATTTTTCCGTAATTTTTAATAAGATAGGAACAGCAAAAATAAAATCGTTAAATAAAGAGAATTCTAAAGCAAATTTGCAGGAAGAAGAAAACATTTTTTATTGAAAAATTCTTACAGAATTTTAGTTACATTTAAGTTAAGTTTTAAAATAACAAACTAACCTGCGAAAATAAGCAAAAAAATTTTCAAAATTTTTTTTAATTCAAATAAAAATCTAGAATTCTGAAATCAGCAGTTTACTATTTTTTTTTTTTTTTTTTACAAACATATCTGTTGATTTTAGCTGTTTGTAGTCGACTAAATTTAACTTTTTAGCTTTTCTTTCTATTTTTAGCAGAATTTTCTGCAGGTTTTAATTTTTCATTTTCAATTAACCAATTTTGTAATTTTCAATTAACTAAAAGTGAACTCAGATATAACTAGAATTCTGCAAATTTAACTATTTTACGTTTGCCGTTCTTATTTTACTAATATTTGGCAAAACAAAAAAAAAATCTGCTTATTTCGGCAGTTCTTTCTGCAAGGTAATTTTTAACTAATTTTTAGTAGCTTTTTCTGCTGTTTCTACAGGTTTATTTCTATGAGTCGCTTTAATGTTTTTTACAAAATATATGCATCGTATTCTAAAAAAGACTAAAGAGGCATATAAATTCAAATAACACAGTTATTACAGTTTAAAAGGGTTAACTGTATTCTCAAAGGAATTTCAAATGCTCGGTGGAATATAAGAATCGACCATTTCTAGCGATCCCGCATAGTGGCGAAATCGAAAGTACGCTTTACACGCTCTAGCCTACTGATTATTTTATAAGCTTTTGATAACACTTATCACAAATACACTTTTATGTAGGGTATGAAAACAATGTTGGTACTAATTACTTTGTACTGGTGGTCTTGAAATAATTAACTTGGAGAAAGGTCGCCAGGTAAAAAGAAAAAAAAAACAATCAAAATGTTGAATGTCATATTCACAAATACATAATAAATTTAAAAAAAGGTTTATTAAGTGTTTGTTAATTATAAACTAATAAACATAAACTGCACTCAAAATAATATGTCTCTTGACTCAACAGAATAATTTGTTACTATGACAAAATTTATTCCTATTTTTTGGCTTAAAATGAAATTAGTTGATTTTAACACATTTTTTGTTAAATTTAACAAATCTAAATTTAAGTAAAAATTAGTAAAACATATCATCTAAGGGTATATTAGAATATTCCGTTGGAGCAAAATATTAGTCCGTTTTGCTCTATCTCGCTGAGTTTTTGAGATATGGGCCATTTTATGAAATGGAAAATTTTTATTAAAAATTTCCGAGGGTACAAGGCCCTACCAAAGTCCATTTTCGGATAGACGTAACCTTTTCAATACGGTATTATATAGTTATAGGGTTAGTCGAAATTTTCCATAAAAAATCAATTTTGTTCTATCTGTCTTTAGTTTTCGAGATACGGGTCATTTGAAAGGGAAAGAATAAATAAAAACTGTCATCTCGTTAAAAAAAAAAAGAATAATTTTTTATAAGCAAAAAATCAAAAATGTTCAAAATTTTAAATTAAGAATACACCAAAATTTAGAAATATAGACAAAAAATATTTTTGGTAGAACGATTACATTTGTCCACAAAAACATACATATTTTATTTAAACATTTGTAAAATATTTTTACCTTTTTTTGATGTCACAAAAAACACGATTTTTGAATTTTGAATTTAAGTCACTAATTTAATTTTTTTTTTCAGCTTAATTGAAATTGATTCAAAAAACAACTAACATTTATGGTTTTTAAATTTAATAATTTTTGGATTGGCTTTAGTTAAGTGAATTGCCTAACCGCATAAATAATTAAAAAACTTCTTTTGATCCTGTACTAAGGACACCTTCCCTTACTTTTCAAGTGAGTAAATAGTTACATATGTATGTGCACAAGTATGACTTTAGGGGGGAACAATATATTTTTTGTCTGCTCTTCAGTGAGGGTGTAAAATGTTAGTTAATTGTAATTCCTTTCTAACTCTTCAACTTGTTTTTCTTAACTTTATTAAACATCATCTACCTTGTTTTTTTATTTTTTGTTTGGTGCTCTAGCTCATCTACCAGTTTCAAGCTGGAAATTTTTGTTCAACAAACAATTTGTTAGTTTTATAAATTTAAGGAAATGAAAAAACTAACCATAGTGCGTGCTAAAATTCCGGAAATTGCTAAAAATAAATATAAAAAAAAAAAGAAAAAACATGAAAAGGTTATTGCTTTTGGCAATAACAAATGCAAGGGTTGTCTGCTATGAGTTTGTATTTGGTTCCTTTTTTTTTTTTTTTTTTTGGTAAAATTGAAATTCCAACAAAGAAAATATAAGAAAAAAATATTACGTAATTTTCCCCAGATAACTATAACACACACAAAAAATAAGTAATAAAATAAAAAACATCATGTTATCTATGGGGAATAATCAAAGCAAAGGATTGATAAAGAAATGAAGCGAAAATAATTTATTTTCTTTAAAAAACAGAAAACAGTGTTGTACAAGCTAGAGGATAAATGATGAAAAAATGTGTATCAATTTAAAGAAAAGAAAGGCTACAGGTTTTCGTGTTAGAAAGTGACTTCAGAAAGGTATGCAGACAGAATGCTGTAAACCAGAATTGGGAACAAATTGGTTATCTTAAGACTTCAAATTAGATTTCCAATTATCATATACCCAGTGTAGAAATAATAAAGATATATCATTATTATCTGGAATACCAATAATGATACCTTGCCATCTGCATTATTTTGAAACACAAAATAATGAGTACCTTACCTTCTGCTTTACTTTAAAACATAAAATAATTCCATGGTCTTATATTTATTATTATATAAAATATAGAGTAATTTCCTGTATTTTTTTTTTAGTAAATCTATTTTAAGATTTTCAAACAAAAGGAAATAAAAAAGTTAAAGTCTGGCACGCCGACTTTACGATGCCCTACACCTTTATGGTTAAAAGTCAAATAATGCTTGGATCTCAAATCTGTGTGTTCCGGGGTTAATTTTGACCTCTATGTTGTTGCATTCGAAGTGTTTTTTTTAGATATTTCTCAGGACCATTTTACAAGAAACGAGTTAAAAACTTAAGGTTACGTAATTACGACTATATGATATCCTACACCAATAAAGTTGAAATCAACTAATGTTCGGAGTCGTAATTTGAATTGGTTGAAATGGTGTCAAAAATTGTCTATAAAATGGTAAAAAATCGTTAATATATTGCCTGTTATTTAGTTACTGACCAAATATATGTGTTTGGTATCATCAGAAAGAAAATTACTTGTAGTTTGTATGAAGTTGATTATATACCCGAGTAAAAAAAATTGATCTCGCGCAATATCTAATCATATCCAATTTGATATTGTTTAAGATCTGCTGTAATATCTAGCTGATCTAATTAGATCTCAAAATTGGGTGTATCCAATGATATCGTAGTAGATCCCATTGTATATATGGGGATAAACTAAGATCAAGTTATATCTAAAAATTGGGAGGTCCAATGATATCTTTGGGGATAAACCTAGATCTAATTTGATCCGAAAAATGGAGGATCGAATTAGATCCAGCTATATAGTTGTGGATAAACTTAGATCTAATTTGATCTCAAAAATGGCAGATCGAATTAGATCCAGCAATATATTTGTGGATAAACTTAGATCTAATTTGATCCGAAAAATGGCAGATCGTATTAGATCCAGCAATTTATTTCGGTATTAAAATGGCAGACAGAGTTAGAAACAGCAATATATTTGGGGATTGACATCTAAAAATATTATATTCTTATCTACAAATAGTCGCCAGACTTAAAATTGCAGCACTTTAAACATGACCAAGTTTTTCTTTGTTTTTATCGATTTTAAAAGAAAGTTAACAACACTGAAATTTTAACATGAAATGCTTTTTACTATAACGTAAAAAAAATCTTGACTGATTTGTTATATTGTGGTAAGAAAAGCATAAAACTATTCACTTTAAAATTTCAGTGCTGTTAACTTTATTAAAAATCGCTAAAAACAAGGAAAAATTTGGTCATTTTTAAAGTGCTGCAATTTAAAGTCTGGCGACTATTTGTAGATAAAAAGAATGCAAGACTTAAGGAAATTTTATAGGAATTTCAAAAATGTACAGTTTGTACAGAACCGATCAGTACTGCCTAAATTTTACTATGTAATTTGATAAAAGGTTGATATCGCTAATTTTTCGTTAAAAGCCACGCCCACTTAAAACAAGTGACAAAATGAAAAAACAAACATTACGTTAAAATTATGTATAATTTTCGGAACCATCTCCTTGCCTTTCGTGGCGAATTTAGCCACTATTTTGATCTTTAAAAATAAAGGCAACAACAATAAAATTTAAAAAAAAACTTGAATTGACTTAATTTCGTGAGCACGAGTGTATATAGATAGCTCTATATACAACTATATATGCAATAAGATCTGCCATGCTATGTAATATATAATCATATGTACCATATATATACCATATTATCAGTACTGACAAAAATAATGAGTCTAAAAATAGATTTTCAAAAAAATAAATTATATAAAAAAAAATATTTTTTAATGTATTTTTTTTGGTAAATAAAATTTACTGGTGCGGGAATCGAACCTGGGTCTACAGATTGCTAGTCAATAGCTCTAACATCTGAGCTATGTCGACATGTTATATTTGATAGATATGAATATAATTGACCTGCCGCGCACAAGTCAGCTTACTCACCAACATACAAAAAATCAAAAAATATGTGGTTACATACATCCTTACCAGTGTTTAAAAAATATTGAGTCTAAAAATAGATTTCAAAAAATTTTCAAAAAAATCTAGAAAATTATTTTCTATTTGAAATAATGATAAAAATAAGTCATTATCAGTAACTCATTATTAAATGTTTTAAAATAATGCAGAAGGTAAGTGGGTGTCATTACTGGTAGTCCAAAAAATAATGATATGTCATTACCGTTTCTACACTGGGAGTATTAATTTTTTTTTAATTTTTTCATAAAATATCGACATTTCATTAATTTTTAAAAAATTTCAAGCAATTAGAATTTTATAATAAACATTTAATTCTCAAAAACAATAGTTTTATGTAATTTCCATATTGAGAGAATTATCTTTTATAATTTCTATTATTTTTTTTTTTTTATTAATTTTTTATTATTAATTTTGGAGTATAAAATTTGTTTATTATTATATTAATTTTTTCGAAACATTAATAGGAATTTTCATTAATTGAATTAACCTTATTATAAAATGTTATTATGAAACTTTTTAGTTAAATGAATTCTTTCACTAGATATATTTTGGACATCCGTAAAATATGCTATCATTTTTTTTGCGCGTTTTGGATTTGCTTGCTATATACTTTTTTTTTTATCCACTCCAGATTAGCAACGACAACAACCTACTATAATAAATAATAATAAATGAAATTGATTCATAGATTTTATAAAGTTCTTCATTGGCAGAATGATTTATTCATTAGAGGAGCGATCTATTCATTTTATGAAGAGTTTCATTAATTTTATGAACTTTTCACAAACATTGGGTTTAATGAAACCTGTTTCATAGATTCTATGAAAAGTTTCAGTGGACGATTTCCAGTGACAATTTTCATTGAAAATATGAAGAAATTCATTGCTGAAGTGATGATAATTCTCTCAGTGTGTATATTTTAATAATTGTTAATCCTTTTTTTTTTTTTTTTAGTTTCGATTTTACAAATGATTATAAGAATTTTACACATTTGTTGTCAAATTTGAGTAAAATTTGTAAAAAGAGTAAACAAAAAAATTGCTTACAAAACGTGGGTGTAAAAAGGGACTGATCATAATTTAACATAAAACGGGGATAATTTCACCAGAAATTTATTTATTTCAACACACATGTTTATCATTTAACATCACAAATAATGTAACAAAATTGATAAAATGTTTCAAATCAACTCATTTTTAAGAGAAAAATGTTGTGGTAATTGAGTTTGGCCGACTTCGACTTTTTTTTCGAAAGATTAGCAGTAGCATAGTTTCTCTCTAGAATAATACTCTTTGATAATCGTGCTGTTCTTGTTTGTTTGCCGGTCGCGATAGTTGCATCTCACTTTACAGCATAGGTGTAATGTAACATAATATGGTTTTGTGCAAAGTCACTCTTTCATACGGTTTATATTAGCCATATGCATTCGGTTTGATTTAACCTCAATTTATGGAATATTAACTAGGCTTTTTGGAACATTTGACTGGTTAAGTTTATGGCACTTAAGCTCAAAGGGAATTTAAATTAACATATTTGTAAATTATTTGAAAGAAGAATTTTATTACGTGACATTGTTTCACCTTGAAGGATAAAGGAATAGACAAAAGATAAATTGAAGAACTGCTCCTTGGAAACTGTTTGATTACAATATTGGAAGAATATTGAGTGCCATTAAAATGTAAGAAGAATTTTACCTCCTTGGATGAAGTATTTTGCTGTAGAGAAGTACTGGGCTGCCTTCTAATGATACTCGGGTATTGTTAGGCTTGTGCAATACAGTACAATGTACTACAAAGTATTGGGTAACCTGGTGGAGACCATTTAAACTTTGGACGTCAATTACATAGTTCCTGACCCTCTTTTGTGAAGGCAAAAGTGGAGTAAAGGGCTATTTTGTGGAACAACTTGGTCGTATAGCTTCGAGCTTGACCAAATGGTTTCTTTTTGAAACCTAACTTCAAAACCCCCAACAAAAAAAAAAAAAAAAAAAACAATATTAACCCTTCATGCATTTATTGGAACACTTTTTGAAGGTACATTTTTCATTTCTAACCGTTAATTTTGCAATACAAATTATTACAAAAAGATCTTATTGTTAGTTCTTAACATTAGTAAAAACTGTTGTGCTTTATAGAGCATTTTTCATTCGATCAAATCGATCGACTTTTTTATGGTAATTTTGTGAATATACTTAAAGTTTTTAATTAGTCTCAAAAATTGTGTGATGAATTAAATTCAATAACTAAAGATTTTATGTAGAAATTAGTAATAGAAAAAATATAAAACTAAAATTAAAAATTAATCCGCTCGCGACCGGCAGCATGTTAATGTTTGAACTTTAATTCCTAATATCTCCGCTAGCGGATGCTGCAAAGCCGTAGAAGTAATAAGAAACATGTCTTTGGCATAGATCTACATTTTTACGAAATTTGGTCGAAAAATTCCCAGCCATAAAAACTCGTTCGTAAAAGGGTTAAAAAAGTTTCAGTTTTTCGGTCCAAATTTTGCCGAATGCCGCCTCTGATTTCCATTTTATTCAGTCTTGCACATACACATTCAATATTTTTAAATTACCAATTTCCCAATCAATACAAAAATTTGTAATATTTAGAACGCACTATTAGAAAAACAAGATTATATTAATAATTCTTCATTTTGTAATAATTTCTAAGCTTTTTATCTTTAACTTATTTATTTTCAGCAAGGCAAGAAAACACGTTCAATATTATTGTTCAGTATTTTTAAGTGCCGCATATATTTTCAATATTTTTAAATCAATTTTGGTTGCTTGCAAATTATTTAAAGTCTGTATCCAGCCAGAATTGAAAGTGTTTCAATAAAATTGAAAAATTTTAAATGATTTGGATTTTTGTTTTTCATTTCATATTGTTGAAAAGTTTGTGGCCAATATTGAAATTTTAGTTTTTTTAAGTTTGGTTTTTGTTGTTGAAAAATAAATAAATGAAATTCAAAAAACTTATAAATTATTCCAAAATGTAAAAATAATCACTGCAAACGTGGTTTTATTTTAAAATCTGCTAAATTTGGCAATTTTTTATATGAAGGAAAATATTGATCAATTTTAATTTCATTCACATTTTAATAATAACATTGAAAGTATGTGTGAAAAGATCAATAAAATGTAAATCAATTATATTGAATGTTTGTGCTCGGCTTTAAAATCAAGCAATCAGAAGAAATTTATAATTGTTAATTTTTATTGAAGAATAAGAGGTTCAGATCACGGTTAGCAGGTAATACCGCTAAAATACCGTTATCGAGTCAAAACCCTTTCAACTGACTACCGTTACCCATAAAACACCGTTACCGAAATACTCGGAATAGTGTTATCCTTAAAATACCGTTACCGAAATAACTGAAATACCGTTATCCTTAAAATACCGATACCGAAATAAATGAAATATCGATTACCTTAAAATTCCGTTACCGAAATACACGAAATACCGCTATTCTTAAAATACCGTTACCGTTATTTTTAATTCTGTGCTTTTGGTTATTTAACGTGATTATTGAGTATTTCACATAAATTAAGTCAATTAATTCCTTTTGTTTTTACTTTTTGCAAAAAAAAAAAATGTGGTATGCACCGAAATAACTGAAATACCGTTAAGCTTAAAATACCGTTACCGAAATAACCTAAAATATCGTTACCCGCATTCGTTTGGGTTACCATCCATGGTTCAGATTAATTTATTTTTGAAAGCATCCCAGTGTAGAAAATCATTACCAGATATGTGGTTATATAACTACATACTTGGTAATGGTAACTAGTTACTTTTGTTATTAAATTTCTTATTACCTTTATATGGCGATGTCGCGAAAAATAATGAGTTGTCGTTACACACCAGCATACGAAAAATCAAAAAATATATCGTTACCTATGTGCTTATCAGTACTGACAATAATAATGAGTCTAAAAATAGATTTTCTAAAAAATAAATTATATAAAAAAAAATATTTTTTATTGTATTTTTTTTTTTTTTAATAAAATTTGCTGGTGCGGGAATCGAACCTGGGTCTACAGATTGCCAGTCAACAGCTCTACCATCTGAGCTATATCGACATGTAATATTTAATAGATAAAAACACAATTGACCTGCTGCACACAAGTAAGCTTACTCGCCAACATACAAAAAATCAAAAAATATGTGGTTACATATATCTTTACCAGTGTTTAAAAAATATTGAGTCTAAAAATAGATTTCAAAAAATTTTCAAAAAAATCTAAAAAATTATTTTCTATTTGAAATAATGATAAAAATAAGTCATTATTATATGTTTTAAAATAATACAGAAGGTAAGTGGTTGTCATTACTGGTAGTACAAAAAATAATGATATGTCATTACCGTTTCTACACTGGGATGATTAATAATATTGATCATGTATTCTTGCTTTCAGTGGTTTAGCCCTAGTGGTTTAGTTCCTATTCGATCGAAATTTATAGCCAATTATGAACCAGTGTATATATCCAAAAATTTCATTACCCTTTCCTATATACAATACGATGTTGTTCACACATCTAAAAACAACACACACATAAATTGGGAATAAAAACAACCTGAAAACATCATGTTGTCTGCATAGTAAGGAAATCAAAAGACGTTTGAAGATAATTCTTAATAACATACAATGTGAAATATGTAGTATATAAACAATACTGTTATTACAGTTATTTGTTTTCCTCTTGCTGGCTAAAATTGGTTTGGGTTGTTTCGACTCAAACTATGTGAAATTTACTTATTACACATGTACTACATATGTATATGGGTTAGGGTGTCCAGACTGGTTTAAGAAATGGTACTCAAACGATAGTGTTTATGCATAGTAATTTTAAAACATTGCAACACGTTATAACTCAGCAAAAAAAAACGAGATGCCGAAGTAATAGAAACAGCACTGCAATTGATGATCTAGATGTACTTCTTTTTAAACATAAACACTAATGATTTTAACATTGAGTTGTCATAGGAGAGGAGTACTCCCACTTCAACATTTTTTCAGTACTTTTTGAACGAGTGCAAACGAAACTCTTTTTCACCAATTAAAAGTTAAAAAAAATTCTTCGCAAAAAAATTATATTTTTTTTTAATTTCTTTTTATTTTTATCGGGATATACATGAATTGCATTAAAGGAATTAAATATGCTAAAATCACAAACGTATTTAACAAATTGTGAAAAATAATCCGTTGTAGGCATGTCCCTATCCGGATTTCATTCTTGCCTAAGGAAATGGTCAGGGGACGACGCACAGTGCTTCGTCCCCATATAACGATTGTACAAAAATAGAAGGAGTGGAGACAGAGTTTTGAAATTTGGTATACTGACATAGAACCCCTTAGTTAAGAAAAATTTTAATTTTTGGCAATATCGGGCCAAGGACACGCCCACCTCCCATAGGTCCTGGAATTTAAAAATAATATATTAGCTACATAAATGGAAGTAAAATTACAAAAAGCATCCATTGAAGTGCATATAAATCTGGAAACGTTTGTGTCAATTTTTATCAAAATCGAAGCAAGGACTCTTAGTCCTGCTTCGATTTTATAAAACTTTACTTTAAAACTTGCAAAAATTATCCAATTGCCATGAAATTTAGCACGTGGATTGATATAAGGTCAAGCCATATTTGTGCCAAATTTGGGTAAAATCGAATCATTAATAAAAAAATGCCTTTCACAAAAAATGGGTTTTAAACGCTTAAAATGATTTTTCTATGCAAAAAAAAAAATTAAATAGGATTAAAATACTAAACCATATGAATCCTCCATTTTAGGCATAGGGTGGGTATGTTCAGCGAACTTATGTAGAACACTACGAGGAATATTTTTGTGGAACATTTTAACCTTCTAACTCTTCAATTAAAGGGACTTTTTTGACACCTTTTTAAAACGGACAAAAACGACCCGTAAGGCGAGGAGTTAGAGGGTTGAAATGTTCTGCAATAATATTTGTCATGTAATTTTACTATAAGTCTTTGAAGACATCAGCATTGAAAATTTAACTTAAGTGCCAGTAATAAGTAAAAACTTAAAATGTGTTTAAGGGTTAATTTCGTACTTATTCAGAATTGGCGCTCAAATGTCCCGCAAACCTGGATTTTAGGGAGAAACCATGGGAATTTTAGGTACAGGATGTGTTCAGCGAACTTATGTAAAACACTACGAGGAAAATTTTTGTGGAACATTTTAACCCTCTAACTCTTCAAATTAGGGGTCATTTCTGTCCCTTTTTAAAAAGGGCAAAAAAATGAAAAGGTGACACGGAGGAAATAAGAAGATAAACAGAGAAAATCTGAAGTAGAATGTTTGTATATGTCTGTTTGATCACTTCTGAAATTATTCATATAGAGACTATCTGACAATAAAAATTTAAACAATAATACAATTTAATGGAAGATCACTGATGAAGCCTGTCCATAAAAAGGCAGAAACTAGATCTAGTCTGATTTGCAAATTTAATGTGTTTATAACTTTTGAGGAAGGTTTATTCTTCTTCTTAACCTCAAACCTACTAAAAAAAAATTCCCTTTCATTGAAGAGTTAGAGGGTTAGAATGTTCCACAAAAATGATTCTCGTAGTGTTTTGCAAAAGCCCGCTCAACACATCCTATACCTAAAATGGAAGGTTCACATGGATTGAATACTAAACACTCTTAAATGCGTGAAATTTGTGTAAAAATCTTGAATTTAGGCATTTCAAAAAATAATTTTTTTTAATTTGTGGTAAAAAATAGTAATTAATTTTTTAATGATCTATTTTATAACAGTATAAACTTACAAAAAAACAAAAAAAAAAAATCTAATTTTATATAATTTTTTTTATACTGCATCAACTTAAGTAATTTTTGGATTTTCAACAAAAAAAATTTGTTTTCGAAGCAATAAAAAATAATTGTTTTGTAAACATATACTAAAATCCATATATTAATTTAACTACAAATATATTGAAGTAATTAAAAAAAAATCTTCGAACAAGTTTTTAAAAAAACTTATTTTCGTGAGAATTATTTTTGCATAAAATTTTTTGAGTTTAGCGCCCTCTCTTGGCGGCAAAAGCAATCACACCAAATATTTTTTTTCACATTTGTTTGAGTTACTTTCTTATGTTTAAAAAAATCGTTCTTTAATCACAATTTGAGATAAATTTTTTTTTTTGCTTTTTGTCCATGGGACGTAGCATAGTGCGACGTTTTTAGAATTTCTGGATATATTTGTTAAGTTAAATTACAAACTCAATGAGAATTTCTTGTTCTCGTCCAGGAGCGTTATTAAACATTTAAAATATCAAAGAAAAAACAAAAATAACAAAAAAATTTTCCACAATTCGCTTTGTCATCTCCCAATATACTTCATTCATGTATAAACAACAATATAAAAAGACGTTTTCTGAAGTGTCAGTAACATTTAAATTTGCACAATCACTTGCATATTAGTTTTTTTAATTAATTTTTTATCGCGATATACATTAATTGCATTAAAAGAATTAAATATGCTAAAATCCCAAACGTATTTAACATTTTTAGTTTTCTATTTTTAGAAAAAATAATTTAAATAATTTCGTTGTTTTCTGTTTTAAAACAAAAAATTAAAATATTTTCGGTTTTCTTTTTTGTTAAAATAGTTTGTTTATATACAAAATTATTTCAATTTAAATTACAAGAAATTCTTTACTCGTACGCACAAACATAGCCAATAAAAAATGAACTTGTGTACTGTGTGTGTAGTGTTTTGAAAATTCAAACAAAAAAAACTTTCAAATATGAATAAACAAATCACAAAATCGTTTTTTTCTAACGTTTTGTCAGTTAAAATTTTAAGATTGTTTTAACAGACTTTTCAAATATTTTTATTTCTTTCATGGATTGTTTAAAAAATGTTTGAAAATAGATTTGGTTTGAATATAATGAAAACTCCGTAGTCCTTATTTTAATTGTTGTTTCAATTAATTTAATATGTATTTTAGGTTGTTTTTAACGACAAAATATTATGAGTTTAAATACAAAAACAAAAATTTAAATCACTTTTGTAACGGCTTCGACATTACGAAAATTTTGATACCAATTTTATTCACAAATTTTAGAGTTTGTTTTAGCAAATATCTATATCACTAATACCATTTTTGAACGCTGATGGGGGGGAACTAAAGATTTAATACAAAAATTGTTTATTTATTTTCCCCATTCAGCTCATTAATATGCATTGCATGAATTGTGAAAACTGGTACTTAAATTTTTTTTCGGGACACCCTAATATAGGTGTATAGTATGTGAAAAATATGTAGTCAAGCAAATACAAACAAGTAGAAATATATTGCATAAAAATCCTAAAAAGTAGAAAAAATAAAGACAATTCAAAAAAGTACACACAAATACACATATTGTATTGTACCAAGTTGTAAGTGTGTGTATGACACTGTGTGAGTGGATGTAACATTTTGTGCAGTTGTGCGGAAAGAATAAATTTAGCAAATAAATAACTACCAATAATCCTTTTCAATATATAAAGTATTTTTATTTTTATATAGATAAAGTTGATTTCACACACAGTCCCTTACACACAGATTTGAACAGCATCCATATAACAACAGTTACCGACCACATCATACAATGCCGTTTGTTGTATTAAACAACAATTTCTTTACTTATATTATGTTTTTTTATTATCATACGACAACAAGTGTATGTATTAGTGTCCTCTTTTTTACACAGTTATTTTGTTGTTTTTGCTGCGTTTTTTAAAGCAATATTATCATCAAATATATAGTTTGTTATGTTATTTGATATCCTCTTATTTTTTTTTTTCATTTAAATCTATCCAATATCTCCCATTTATATCTACCTACATTCTTTCATTTATCGTATGCCCAACCAACAACATTCAAATGATGACGACCACACATTGGATAACGCCTCTAAGATGAAGAAGACCGCCTTGCACTGACTGCCTGTTTGCTTGCTTGTTCGCTAAGCTTTCTGGCTGGCTCATTATACCACAATGTCAGACCAGACATTGATATCCTCAATTTTATATATATATATATATATATACAGTAATGTACAAAGTATTAGCACCTTAACCTTATTCAATCATTGACTTTGTCTTTTCTGTCACATGTTCAAAACTTATTATTATATAGGTTAGGTCGAAACGGAGGAATAGGAGGGGAAAGAATACCTACAAGCGACTAATGTCCAAAAATACACTTCAGCCCGAAAGTCGGCTTGTTATACTTTCTCATGGCGCGGCAGTTTCTGTCGCTATCTACTCCAGGAACTCCGTCCTGCTGAAGAAATTGCTCCGTCTCCTCCAGTTCATTCCCCTGAGGTCACCCTAAGTTGGAATATTGTCACCAGTTAAGTACTGAATCTAATATTTGTAAAAGCCAGGGAGACACAAAGATAGTTTTCTAAGGTATCTTCATCCTCCCCGCAGGCCCTGCAAGTTACTGAGTCCGCAGGGCCCAATCAGAACAGGTGAGCCCATGGCGGTGAGAATTCTTACTATCTTACCAAGTTCCCTTTCATCAAGTATCATTTGAAGATGGAATACATTGAAGATGGAATACAACTCCCATATATAGGCAGGAGCTTCGAAGTCTATTTTGGAGCTTCTGCACGGTGTGCAAAGGAGGGCGTCGGCGCTTATCAATGACAGTAGAGTATCCAGCTCTATTGACTCATTGGAGCATCGTCGGAATGTGGGTTGTGTGACTCTGTTCTATCGAGATAAATGAACTTAGTGTTCTGTTGAGATAAATGAACTTATCCCCAGAGCCCGAGTATTGTTCCTATCCTTCCATAAAATCCTGTTGATCTCGCCAACTCCCGCAGTGTCCCATATTCTCCTTTCAGCAATAACGGTTCATTGATGTAGTACAGCCCTAAAACCTGGAATTGTTTTGCATTTTCCAAGTTAATTGCACTCATAGAAGAACCATCCCGTTCCCTACAACGTTACAATGCTTCGGAACACATACAATTTCAATACTCCCCTGGTTGAGAAATTATTGATTTCCTCCTTGCACCCGCGGAAATTGGCTGATCTCACAGAGTTCTAAGAGATTGATAGCCTTATCGATATATTTTCTGGTAATCTCTCCACTATTAAGTGCGTTCTGTGATTCCCTAATCTGCGCCTGAAAGGCGGTATTATGATCCGGTATTTTCAATCAAAGAGCAATTCTACAGAAGCCCAATCCAGTTCTCCCATTCGCGATCCGATAGCGATTGAGACTCTTAGTTTATATGTCTCTTGGTCAAACTATAAGTTGTGCTATAAATTGGCACTCATCTTCAGTAAATTCAGTTTAAAACGTTAAAACCACAAAAATCTGCACATTACCCCAAACATACTCACATGGATCCTACAAAAAACCGTATGAAATTGATATAAGAACAAAAAACAACAACAACGACAAAACTCTACTTGATTTGCATTTCATTTAAACATAAACCCAAAGCAGAATCGCATAACCATGTACATTACGGCGCCTCATGAAAAACAAAAAAGAATGAACGTTTCATAAAATTTTCGTGAAATAAATTTTCATTAAATTAATTCATTAATATGTATATATGCAGAGAAAACAGATTTATTGCGGCAACCGAATTTATTGCCAACTGAAAAGATTTGTTGCTGCAACAGAATTATTTGGTTGTCGCAATCAAATTCATTCTCGATACAACTAAAATATATAGTTCCAACAGAAATTCACAATGAATCTGTTTTCTCCGTGCAGCGGAGCGGCTTCTATGCTTGACCATCTTAAAGCGGGCTGATTGTAGGTAAAAAAAACAGCAAAAGCTAATATATTTTGCACGAGTCATGAGACTCATTAATAGATAGATACGATACCATGCAGATAATCATGACAATGACTGCTTTCTTTAACTTCATCTTCCTCTGATTACTGAACTAAAGTTACTGATATGTGTTATTGTCGTTTGGTCGGGTCCGTGTTTCTTGTTACTGTAACAACAACAACATCAACAACAACACACAAAAAGGGGCTAAAGACAATGTTCATGATAATAATGATTAGATTGACTTATTGCCAAAATATATTCTTGGTGGTGTGTGTGTGTGGAAATTGTCAAAATGCATACGTTCATTTCTATTATACTCGTATCTCCTTATTTTTAATACTTGTCATTGTTTTCACGTCTGTCGTCTTGTGGGGATTTCTTTCTTCACTCTTTTTTTCTTCTTCTTTTGCTTGTCTTTTCTCCAAGCGTCAGCAATAATTCAAAATATTTTGGCAGCAATATTTCATTCAAAATACACAAGACGTAAAAATATTATCTTGGTTAAAAGATAAAATTGTCAAAGTCTTTGGTTTTTTTTTTCTTTTGCGATGATTTTTTTAAGCATTTAACTTTAATTTAGTATTGCTTCTATTGTAAAACAACGAATACAAAGTACTTTTTCGGAAAACGAGACCAGATTTGCAACAAGGAGATCAAAATCTATATATAAATCACTTGGAAGGAGTTGGGGAAAAATATATTTCTATGAAAATTGTTAAATTTTAAATCATCCAAAAAATATGCTAAAATATGTTCATTTAGCAATTAATAGCAAGAAGCATATATAACTAGGAGATACGATCGCTATCGGATCGCGCATCGGACCGGTCATGGGACAAAAAATTATGGCGTTGTTAGACTTGTCAGAGAACTTTATGGCGTTGTCTGTCAAGGTCATAATTTTCTGTCCGATGTCCTCTCCGATGTGCGATCCAATCGATATCGATTGTACCTCCTATGTACATATGCTTCTTCGTAATAGTTCAATTAAATTCTTCCGTCTCTGTTTAATTAAATGAGGGATATGTGTAATTTTCAGTAGAATTATCCTCTAATGTGTATTTAATGCGTTAACCACTTTTTTATATTTTGTTGAATAAAATTTTAAAAAAACTCAAAACTAGAGTTTTGCAATTTTATAAAAAAAAATCCCACCTTTGGCCATACTTGGGACTAGGTTATCATATTCCAAGAGAGACAGAAATTTATATCTGAATATTTGTGGATCTTAGAAATGAAACTAGAGTATAAAATTGCAAGTTTTTGAAAAAAAAATTTAATTTTCACGATTTTCATAATTTATCTCTTTTTAAACCTATGGTCTGAAGAAATTGCAATTACAAAATAATTTCCAATTGCTTTTGGATTTTTATACATTACCAGAAAGATTATTCAGTCTAGATTATGATTCTATTTTGTTTTCCAAAAATACAGTTATTTAAGAGCCAGAATCCGTTGAAAGTCCGTCAATGACGGACCGTTTACGGACCGTAATGTCGTGTTAAAAACTGACAAGTCCGTTTAAAGTCCGTCAATGACGGACCATTTACGGACCGTTATGTCATATAAAAAACGGACTAGTCCGTTGAAAGTCCGTCAATGCCGGACCGTTTCCGGACCGTTATGTCGTGTGAATAACGGAGTGACTACATTTTTAGAATGCCGTTTTCGGTCCGTATTCGTACCGTTTTTTGAAACAGAAACGGATTTCCATGTCTACCTATATTGACCCTATTTTTATTAATCATAAGTAGTACTTTTTAAGTTTTTTATATATTTATTAAAAATGGAATTTATTTTTTATATTTACACTATATTTATATTTGGTGCAGCTTACGTCTCTTTCCAATATCCATTTACAATATCGGCACACAATAAAATTCAATACCTGCATGCAAAAGGAAAAATAAATTAGATAAGTTTTAACTAACTGTAATCACGATGGTGTTTTGCATACGATGCAAATTCGCACATTGCTATCAAAACAACTAAATGTTGTGTCATAAAATATTTCTTATTTGCACTCGCATACAAAAAAACAACCTTTAAAACACATAATAAGTTAAATAAATCTTACCATTTCATATATGTGACTTCAAATTCTTTGGTTGATGGGGTGTTAGGACGGTTTCTTTTGCTCCAAATACTATTTTTTAGCAGCTAAAGGGCTTTTTAAAATAAATTTTCTACTTTTTTCCAAAAACAAACTGATACCGATAAAGTCCGTATTTAACTGTAGGGAAACGGATACACAAAACGGAGTTGAAACGTGCTGTATTCGAATCTGATGAAATTGGTGAAGTCCGTATTTAACGGTGAGGAAACGGATACACCAAAACGGATTAAAAACGTATTGTATTCGAAAATCCGAAAGTACCGTCCGTTATTTTTCCGTATACGTACAAGCTTTGACGGATACGTGTTTTACGGACAGTTAACGTGCCGTAAAAGCCGGATTGATGATTCCGTACATGCCGGAGAGACCGGAAAAATGTTTCTTGGGAGTATTTTCAAAAAATTCAAAAAAAGCGACTTTTCGCCTTGTAAATTGTATTTCAAAATTCAGAGCCGATGCGACACGTGTTCCGGTTATCCGATCACATTAGTTTTTTGCATTGTGTATTTTTATACCCAAAGGCACATATCTAAGGAGAAGGGGGACGGGTCACAGGTCGCCATTTTTTTTCCTCCATATAACGAAGGTAGACCCTAATGATCACATATGAATATATTGGGTCATATGAATAAAACTTAGCAATTACTTCGAAGCAATTACTTTTGGATTAGGAGTGAGTTTTAATACCAAATTTATCCATAGACATGTAGAATAGCATGAAATGTAAACGAAAATCAAAAAATTAAATTTTGAGTCCTCTCACAAGCAAACTAGAATTGTGAATTAATTGCTTAAAACCCCAATATTTCCCACTATTAGTAAAACCTAATTTTTATTGATATGGCCCAATGTTAGTTATTTTTAATGCATTTGTTAATCATTTTTCAACATTTAAAAACAACTACATTTTCAGTAATTTTAAAGGTCGGCTCTTTAAATGCATTAGAGCTTTACAGAATTAATTTCTTTGAAATGAATTCCATAAAATTTAATTAAATATGTTAATGCAAGGAATAAATTCATTTATAAGACACAACCGGGAATTAATACGTCTAAATGAATTCAAAGACTTAAAATTTAGCGAATGAATTCCCTGACCAAAACATTAAGCATTAAATTAAAGAATTCATTCACTAACGAATTCATTTAAATCGAGTTAATTAAATTTTTGGTCAAGGAGTTAATTGCCTATGGAAGGAGTTCTTTGAGAATTCATTCAATTTGTACTTAATTCCTTGAAGTAATTAAATTTTTCTTTTAATTCTCTGAGGGAATTAACTTTTTCGTTTAATTTGCAGAAGGAATTAACGTTTTTTATTTAATTCCCTGAATGAATTAAACTTTTCTTTTAATTCCCTAAAATAATTAACTTTCGTATTTAATTCCCTGAAAATCATTCCCAACAAAGAGGCTAAAGAAATTTGTTGTAGACGAAAATCGCTAAACAAAGAATGAAATTTTCTTCAAAATATTTGAGACCGCCGGATAGCGAAAAAAACGGGTTTTGAAGCTAGTAATACATATATTCTTTCTGCTTACTTTTATCTCTATCTGCTAAGTTCGATCTACACCATTTTCACTTTTATTTCAGAAAATTCCAGATATATTTCAAAATTTTCCAAAAATGTTTTAAAATTATCCAAAAATGTTTTAAAATTGTCCAAAAATGTTTTAAAGTTGTCCAAATATATTTTAAAATTGTCTAAAAATTTTGCAAAATTGTCCAAAATGTTTTAAAACTATCCAAAAATTTTCCAAAAATGTTTCAAAATTGTCCAAAAATCATTCAAATTTGTCCAAAAATGTTTTAACCCTTTCGACCCCAACTTTAAATGGCTGGGAATTTTCCGACCAAACTTCTTGTAAATGTAGATCTATGCCAAAGAAATATTTTTTTATTACTTTTATGGCTTGCAGCACCCCCTAGCGGAGATATTTGGAATTAAAGTTCAAAAATTAATATGCTGCCGGTCCCAAACGGGTTAAGATGTTTTAAAAATTTTAATTTTTTCTATTACTAAACTCTACATAAAATTTTTTGATTTTTTGAATTTTATGCATCACACAAATTTTGATACTAATTTAAACAAAAATTTTATTTTTCCTTATATTTTGCTGTGAGAAAAAATGTGTGATGACACTATGAAAAATAGCTCGCAAATGAACACTATTAAGGACTGCTATATGAAATTATACACAGATATTCTAGAACTTCAATGCTACTAAGTAAAAAAATTTTTTAGAAAAAAAATAAACATAACGGGATTTATAGGCACAAAACAACGAAGTTGCTCGTAGGCAACTTTGGGGTCGAAAGGGTTAAAATTGCCCAAAATTCATTCAAAATTGTCCAAATCTCAAAGATTTTTAGACAATTTTAAAATGTTTTTGGACAATTTTTAATGATTTTTGGACAATGTTAAAACATTTTTAGACAATTTTGAATGATTTTTGGATAATTTGAAACATTTTGGACAATTTTGAAACATTTTTAGACAATTTTAAAATATATTTGGACAATTTTAAAACATTTTTTGACAATTTTAAAACATTTTTGGATAATTTTAAAACATTTTTTGGAAAATTTAAAAATATATTTGTAATTTTCTGAAAAAAAAAGTGAAAATGGTATAGTCAAGTTATGACTAGATCGAAGATCTTGACTTTGAACACGAATTTAGAGGAATATTAGAATATCGTTGAAATTAAAAATTCCTGCATTGAATTCTTAATTTTCTTTCATTTAGGGTAATACTGTAAATTCAATAATGCCTAAAAATGTTTTTTGAATTTTATTGAACGTTCTAAAACACGTTTTTAACTTCCTAGACACAGAGGAAAGCGAACATGTTAACTAATTTTTTCACATAACATATCCCGTTCTTAAAAATTTGAAGATTAAAATTATAATTTGGCATCTGTTTTCAAGATGGTAATAGTTATTTTATTGCACCGTATAATATGAATTAATTCTTTAATATTCCTGCCTTTTGGCCATTATATTTTCTCATGTATGAATTTTTCCTTTTTTTGTTTTACTCAAACAAAAAAATTTACTTGAAACATCAGGCAACAAGCCTTTTGACACATATTTAAAGAATTTTAAATGGAATTTCCCATGTTGTCAGAAATAACACCTCTAATATGGTATGCCAAATATGTCTACTTGTCTGGATATCTGCCTGCCTGTCGGCCTTCCAATACCATGGGCTTTTCCATAATTACTTAAGTAAATATTATGATAGTTTTATTATGTTTAATGTTTGTTAACTAATTTGAAAATTTCTAAAACTACTTATTTTCCCAAGAAAATTCCTTAAATTAACATTTCATATATTAACATTGCATGTGTGGGTGTATGTTTTTATGCTTACTAAAATTTTCATTATAATACGAGTACATGCAATAATGTTTGTGTAGCAGCAGTTAGTACATACCATACATATGTATGTAGGGGAAGTGCGGCACACTTGATCCTTTAAAAAAAATTTGTTCACCCCCTACTATCTCAGAAAGTACATAACATAGAAAAAAATTTTATTCTATCGATTGGTCCAAATATTAAACTCGTCATTCAGACTAATTTTTATTTTATTATTTTTATTTTTCTTTATTTTTTAGGCACCATAACCTATAATTTCTCATTTCTCTTATTTTTTGATCTTAGGTACTTAGCAAATGTTTCTGAAGTTCCTATTTTAAATACAAAAATGTTGGTTAAGTAATTTTAAACAATTAAATTTATTCCACGTTTTAAAAAAAATCCATATTTGATCTTGTAATTTTTTACTACGACAAAAATAGAAAAATTAAATTTCCTATACAGTTGATACTTTTTTTTTTAAATACACTTGAACCCAGGGATCTAAATGGAACGATATGTTTAGAACCGAAAGTTATTTAATTTTGTCCCAACACATATACAAATTTCAATCAAATCTGAAGCAACCAAGAAACACAAAAATTACAAAACATTGGGTTTTTCCATATATGATATTTTGAACCTTAGACCAATTTCAGTTTTGAAAATATTTACCAAACAGTGTTTGAATCACAATAATATCATATTCCCAGGATCAAGTGTGTTACATATAGAGATCTACTGTATTCATGGTATAACACACTCGATCCTTTTAAGGCGATTTATATTTGTAGTTATTACTCGAAAATTTACAAAGCCAGAATATTTTTTTTAGAAAAGAAGATACTTATTTCCGAAAGTAATCAAACAAAATTTAAAACTAGAAAAAGTATTGAATAGTTTAGAATTTATTTGGCTTTACATTTTTCGGAATCAGCTGTTTTGCACTTCCCCTACACCAGGGGTGGCAAAGCTCTTTTCGCTGAGTGCCAGAAGCGGACAAATTTTTTTTGTAAAAGTTTTTCGCGTGCCACCTTAATTTTAGTTGTCTTTTAAAAGTCCGTTTTTGAAAATTTGGAAAATTTCTCTTAAAAATATCATCGCAGATGTATAATTTATCAGCGCTACGGATAACCCCCACGAAATAACCCCCAAAGGGAAAAATTAACTAACATCCAAGTTATTTAATTTTTGGGGGTTTATTTAATCTTTAAATATTGAGATTATTTTTTATAAAAAAATCCCCAATGAAATAAAATTAAAACAGTTTGGGCAATATTGTCTTTTCATTTGTTTTTTGGGTTATTCCATTTTTAGTGGTTATTTCATTTTGTTAAAAAAAAGTTAAATTATTGGGCGCCATTATTTATTCATACATGCATCACATATGTCCACACATGTGCATTAACGTAATTTGAGGTAATATCTACATGTGTACATGTATGAACACACATGAACAAGCATGAACACGCGTGAACATGCATGATATCATATATTTTCATATATCTTCGGATCCGAAATTTGAGGGTATATGGAGGTATATGGCCATATATGACCATATATGAGAATATATGAGTGACATATGAGCATATATGGTCATGTATGAACATGTACGCCCATATACCCTCAAATTTCGGATCCGAAGATATATGAAAATATATGAGATCATGTATGGTCATACATCGAACTGGACATGGACGTATAGGACTATGTATGCCCATGCAGTATCATATACAAGTCCATGTATGATTATGTATGTTCATATATATTTCGATTTTCACATGGGTTGGTTAAAATAAATTACTCGATTTTTATCATAACAATAATGAATAAAAAGCGAATATTATGAGTGTGAACAGAGAAATTTCTATTTCAGATGAAAAGGCTCTGCGAAACACGATCAAAACCCAATTTCAAATTCCAACAAAGGGGGTTATTTCATTATGAAACTTATTTTCAGCCTTTATTTCATTGAGGGTTATGTCGTAGCACTTCATTTTTATTACAAGTTGTTTTCCAATATTGTACAATTTTCTGGTACTTTTTATTTCTCCCATTATGAGGCATTTTCTCATCAAAACATTTAAACTTCTTTCAATCTAGAATTTTAGAAATTTTCCCAGAATTTTCTGATAATCGAATTTGCGAGTTCTATTCGGTTACCATGCATGGTAACCGAAACGATGCGGTTATCGGTAAGGATAACGCTATTTTAAATTATTTCGGTAACGGTATTTTAAGGGTAACGCTATTTCATTTATTTCGGTATCGGTATTTTAAGGATAACGGTTTTTTAGTTATTTCGGTAACTGTATTTTAAGGATAGTTTTTTGATTATTTCGGAAACGGTATTTTAAGCTTAGCGATATTTCAGTTATTTCGGTAACGGTATTTTAAGGATAACGGTAGTCAGTTATTTCGATTCTTCCCGGATTTTTTTTTACAAAAACCAAACGAGATGAAAAACAAAACCAATTTACCAACTTAAAGTTCTAAAAATACCCAATAACCACGTGCAATTACCAAAAGCAGAAAATTAAAAATAACGGTAACGGTATTTTAGGGGTAACGGTATTTTATTTATTTCGGTAACGGTATTTTAAAGGTATCGGTAGTTCAGTTATTTCGGTTACGGTATTTTAAGGATAACAGTATTTCGGTTATTTCGGTAACGGTATTTTAGGGTAACGGTAGTCAGTTGAAAGGTATTGCCTGTCAACCCTGGTATAAACCATATTTCATTAAACAAAAAATGGTGGCAATACAGAGTTTTAATCATTTTAAAAGACGATTTACAAATTTCACCATTATGGAGTTAAATCACACATTTTTGTAATGAAATTCAACATTTAACTGAACTTTTTGCTGGTCTTCTAATAGTTTAAATTTTTAAACGTCGCGTGCCACCTAAAATCCACTTGCGTGCCACAACTGACACGCGTGTCATAGTTTTACCAGCCCTGCCCTACACAGTACATGCTGTTTTGATGGTATTTGTGGTAAATAGTAAAAGCTACTCTATTGTGTAGTTATTAACACAATAAATAACTTAATATGGCTCAAAGTACTATTATAAAGATACAACGATATTAAATTGTATATACTCGTATAAAAAAAGGAACATGTCACAAATAGTTTAATTTGTTTGCTAATATGGAAAACAATGTGTGCAAAAATTACATTAAACAAAAAAACAATCAACCAACTAAACCTACATATGGTTCTGAAACAAAACCTATTGTCGGAAAACATATGATTAAGGTAACCATTCGAAAGGAAAATTTTTTTAAAATAAATACTACAGATAATGACTTTTTTATGCTATCCACAGTATTTGTATTTGTGCTAAACCTGTTAAAAGATTTTTTTTTAAATCTCAGCTGTTGAAAATGATACAATGCTTTACTCAACACTCAAAGAAATAACCCAGTAAAAATAGTGGACAAAGCTACTAAAAATTAGTTAAATCTTACACAAAAATCTGTTTATTTTTTTGGTAAAACTAGTGTTTGACCGAACTCACTTTTTAAGGCCGATGCCGAACTTCGGGCAAAAATAACAAAATTCGACGGAAATCGGAGCCAAACTTCGGGCAAAAATAACAAAGTTCGACGGAAACCGAAGCATAACACTTCAATATTAAACAAAATAATAAAAAAGTTTTAAATAATTGGTTAATTACAGATATAAACAAGAAAATTGCAATTTCATGCAATTGTCTTAGATCCAAAAATATGGAAAATAATTTTTAAATAATTCAAAACCTTAAAAAGTTATATATTTTGCTCGTAAAACAAAATTTAAATCAAAGTTGTGCATTTTTATATTTATGTTACGATGTAAAATTTAAGAGCTAGATGTTTGAAAATATTAATTTATATAAATGTTCGATTTTAAGGCAAAATTTGGCCCAACGCCGAACTTGGCCGAACTCCGAAGTCGAATACTCGGGCAGACCAGACTTTCTAAAGACTTCATTCACTTATTCTATTTTCATTTCTGAATGATTGAATTCTCAAACTACAATTTTACACATCGAATGAAGTCTTAATTGTTCTCATTCGAGTTAATTTTAAAGACTTCAATAATTTTTCATCATTCGCTTTGTTCAATCACTGAATTCAATCGTTAGCAATTCAATCGAGTTTTGCTCAATCGGTTTAAAAGATTGGGAATTCAATCGATTTCTAGTTTCTCGGTTGAGTAATTTAGGAATGACATTCGATTTTCTTCATTCAGAAATAGTATTTCAAAATTACAATTTCAATCAAGGGTATGATTTTAGGCAATAATTTATTGATGGCATCCATAGTTCGACTTCGGCCTTCATTTATAGTTCGACTATTTCGTAACTTTAGAAATTACAGCTTTTTGCGTTGGTTTAGGAATTGTTTAAACTAATTGTTTAAAGAAATTTATAATTTAGCTGTGAATGTAATTTTTTTTATTTTCTTCCTTAACTTGTTAGAATTTATTAACTTTACTCTAATAAAATAACAAATTTTTTAAATCGAATAAAGCAACTCGAATGTCATTCCCAAGTTGCTCAATCAAATGATACAAAATCGAATGATTGATTGAATTTTATGAATTCCTAAGGATTGAATTTAATGATTTCCAAAATCAAATGAGACAAATTGATTGAATTTCTTAAAAGTGAATTCAGTCGAATTATTTCCAAAGAATGAAGTCTCTGCTAATGGTTAAAAATTAAATCAATCGGTGTAGAAGGAACACGAATGGTATTTTTAGGGACTTCATTCAAAATAGAATTCAGTCTTCAAAGCTCTGGGTCGGACACTGCTAAATACTCATAAGATGGGGACAGCAAAAATAAAATGATAGCACTGAAACTTAATGGTTTAATAAAACCGCTGAGTTCCTAGATTCGTAAATGAATTTAAAGCTAAAATTTAAATCATAAATATACGGCTTCTAAGATAGCGATACTTTTCTTTTAATTCCTTTATTTGTTAAAATAAAATAAAATAAAATAACAACAAATATGGGAAAAATAGCAGTCTATCCTGCTAAAATATGCAGATATATTTGCTAAAAACGTAATAAACTGATGACTTCGGAAGGCTAGATTTTTATATGCATTAAAAAAATCAAAAAAAGGAAACTTAGAAAATTTTACATCTTTTTGTTAATTACTGGATACCAGTTATTTAGCAAAATTATTTGCTGATTTTAGCAGGTTTAATTGTTGTTCTATTAACTAAAATTTAACCCAATTAAAACTAAAATTCTGTATATTTAACAGTTTTATTTTTGCTGTTTCCAATTTTAAAAAAATAATTTGCTAATTTCACCAGTTTTTACTGTAAGCTCATTTTTAACTGATTTTTGTAGTTTTATCTAAAATTTTTTCAGACTTTTTTCCATTAATGTATGATGCCTTATAAAGATACGACCAAAATCAGTACCTAGGCCTGTGTCAAATTAGACAAAAATAATAACACCAAATTTGTACATGTCCATTAGAGCGTACCACCTTACAGGCAAAAAAAAAACGTGCGTCGTTCACCCTCCAATATGAAGTATTTTTGCAAGGAGGTTTCAAAAAAAATTTTTAATTTTTTTTTTGCCGAATGTAGGGGTTACATTTTTCGTTATATCTTTGGCATTTGCAGTCGGACCCTAATGTTCTACCCTAATGTCAGAAAATTAAAGCTCGCAAAAAATCATTAAACTTTTGCTAAGGAAGTTTTTCGATAAACCCAGTATAATTTTTTTTTATATATTGGTTGCCGAACGTAGGGGTTGCCTTTTTTAATATTTTTTTAATAGGATTTTTACTATATAGCAAAACACTGGTCTCCTCGAGGCAAAAAATCGATATATCACACTTTAAAATCCGACTTTAAATGCCAAAGCTATAACGAAAAATTAAAAAAGGCGACCCCTACGTTCGAAAAAAAATAAAACAATTTTTTTTGAAATCACCTTCCAAAAATACTTTATATTGGAGGGTGTACGGCGAACTTTTTTTTTGAGGTACGGTCTAATGTCCATTCTAGTAGGGAGGTGTAAATTTTTAATTTTTAGAAATAGATTTTTCATTTTCTGTACCCAGATCATTGTAAAATGTTGGCCGCATTACCTGGCCACCTTAATTAAAACTATAAGTGTATGCATGGCATCCTCATACAAATACTATATATGACAATTCATGTTAGTTTTTATGAATGAATATTTTTTTCTTCCTTCTTTTATACAAATTGAGCAGCAAAAAACAAAAAAAAAACTCATAATAATAGTTATACAAAATAAGGTACAAACTATATCGAAAAGAGGCATGTTGTTAACTTTAATGAAATAGCAAAAAAAGAAACCAAGTTAACAGGCCAAGGCATAAGCAATGAATAAGAAAGACAGACAGACAGACCACCAGTTCAGTTCAGGCTGAAAGGGCACATACAGGCTAACTGCTGGCAAGCAGCATAAGCCACCGCACATTATGTGTTTGTGAATCGACAATAAGGAGAACATAAAATAAACTTTACAATATAACACGGTCAGCTTACTTAAAGGAAGCTTAAGTTAAAAGGCACATCATGAAAAAATGTTGTATGTTTGCATGTATTTAAAATCTAAACGTGTAAGAGAATTAAATAGGTGGCATAAAATGTTTGAAAAAGACCACATAATAACCTGCTTTTTTTGTCTATTTGTTGTGGTAATACACTCAAGAGAAAAGTTAGAAAAAGAATTTTGCAACACTAGCCACCGAAACGTATATAATACCTTCATCTGTTTCGAAACACTTTCAAACTAATAACTGAAATTCTTGATTTCATCATATAAGGCAGAAACTGGATCTAGTCTGATTTGCAAATTAATAATGTGTTTATAACTTTTGAAAAAATGTTTATTCTATTTAAACAATTTTAGGTTGCAATAAATATAGTGAAATATACGTAGGTAAAAATAGTTTGCAAATACAATAAAATTGTTAATTAAAATTAGGCCAACAAATAATTTCCTAAATACAAACAACATGTTTGTTACTTAATTGTTAAATTAAATAGCCAACAAACATATTTGTTGGAATTTAAGGCAAATCTTATGAAATGATGTTGCCATATCAACAAACGAGTTTGTTGAAATTCAAAGCAAAATTGAATATTCGAGTAGGTTTGAGGTTAAGAAGAAGAAAAAAACCGTTTTCTCTAAAAATTATAAACACATTAATTTTCAAATCATACTAGATCTAGTTTTATGAATTTCTAAGACTTTGTTGAAATTTATTTATTTTTAAATAAAATATATCCCTTGAATAAAAAATACATATTTTTTCAAAATATACAAATATATATTTGTATTCTAGAATAGAGTTTTTTTTTAAATACATTTGGAATTTTCTCAAATACATTTGGAGAATTTTGAAATATGAATGGAATTATTTGAAATGCATTTGGACAATTTTGAAATACAGATTTAAAATTTTTAAATACAAATGAAAAATTTTGAAATACATTTGGAAGATTTTAAAATACAAATTTAATGTTCTTAAATACAAATAAAATATTTTAAGGAGGGACATTACATTCGCGGCAGAGAAAACAGACATTTTTTTAAAAATTCATAACTCAGTCAAAAACAAACATTTTTCCATTTTTTTATTATTGTAGAGAATGAACAAATTACAAGAAAAAAAATTTTAAAAAATAAATTTTTCACTCCAACATGGTTTTATAGAGCTCCAAACTGGCGGCAGAGAAAAAACGGGGCCTGGTGGTTGCAGCGCTGGGAGTCCGATCTGGAAATGATTCACGACCTCATTTCGTAAAATCATCATTAAGGATATGATGCCAATAAAATCTCTTAAAAGTAGATTTTGTAACAGTTTTTTCGCTCTCCTGAAAATCTATTAAAAAACACATGTGACATTTTGCAGGCCGGTCAACGATATGCTTTCTGTTATGCCTGATATTCTAGTTTTTGAATTGGTAACTATATTGCGTAAATATTGACTCGACAATTTCTGAGATAAATCCAAAAAGGCGATCGTGAAAATTTTCGAATTTATTTTGGTATTTTGGGATCCTGAAATTTTACACGTCAAATTTTGGCCTTGTAGCCGGGCGAGGTGTTCAAAACAAATTTGGTATTCCGTCTGCTTCTACTACAATTCTACTTTCCGAATTCTACTACGCTTGATTGAAATGTTTTATGCCACAGAATAAAAAACTATGAAAGAGCGATAAAACGTTCATAATTTTGCGAATTCTCAAAACTTAACATGTCAAACTTTTGTCTTTCTGTTCGGATCAGGCGCAAAAAGTCAGTTAGTTTGGCCTTCAAAACGCTGTAAAATGAATCTTGTGAAATTAACAAAATTATATAGGTCCCCTGACAGAAATCGCTTAAAATCACTTTGGTTCGGTAATACCATTTAAGATCAATAAATTCAATCTCAGATAGGACCTTTCCATAACTGCTTTGTCAAACCCTGGACGATTTTATTTAATTTCAATCTGGTTTTACATTGGGAACAAGCGATTCTATATACTAACATATAAGGTGGGTGTACTCTAGGGCGGTTCGATTTAAAAATCGCGCAAGTGACAAGGAAAATCGTATTCTAGGGATCAAAATAAGAAACTTTTCCCGAGGATCCATACCTCTAAAACGAATTCTGATGTCGCAGAAAAATTGAAAAATCCCACTTTGACCCATTTAGAGTGCCCCAATCGAGTCCAAATGTATGACCGACCCCCACTAACTTTGGAGGGTCGACCCACCGATGCCAGTGGCACACCCCCTGGAACCCTCCTGGGGAGTTCCCCACACAAACATTTAAAAAAATCACCATTTTTGGCACTTTACATGAAAAAATCAGCGAAATGGCTATGTTTTTTCTTTTTGTGAACCTTCCATTTTAGGTATAGGATGTGTTGAGCGGACTTTTGTAAAACACTACGAGAAACATTTTTGTGGAACATTCTGAAGAGTTATCAATGAAAGGGAATTTTTTGGCCCCTTTTTAAAAAGCGACAAAAAAGACCCGTAAGTTGAAGAGTTAGAGGGTTAAAATGTTCCACAAAAATATTCCGCGTAGTGTTTTACATAAGTTCGCTGAACACATCCTATACCTAAAATGGAAGATTCCCATGGTTTCTCCCTAAAATCCAGATTTGAGGGACATTTGAGCACCAATTCTGAATAAGTACGAAAGTGCCAAAAATGGTGATTTTTTGAAATGTTTATATGGGGAACCCCCCGTAGGGTTCCAGGGGTTGTGCCACTGGCATGGGCGGGTGGGCCCTCCAAAGTTTGTGGGGGTCGGTCATACATTTGGACTCGATTGGGGCACTCTAAATGGATCAAAGTGGGATTTTTCAAAATTTGACCCTACGGGTCAAAAGTTAGGACATCAGAATTCGTTTTAGATACCTCGGGCTAAGTTTCTTATTTTGATCCCTAGAATACGATTTTCCTTGTCATTTGAGCGATTTTTTTGCCTCCCTACAAATCGACCCGCCCTAGTGTACTCCCATTATTTTTCACAGTTACAGATATCAGCAAAAACTTAATATAAACTCCAGTTCCACAGATTTTTTTAGGATATAAATACTGGTATACCAAAAGTTTTTCCCTTAATACGGTGACCTAACAGTATTGAATGGTTTTTTGAATATAAATTTTTAACGATTTTAGCAACAAAAATATAAATTTTTTAATACAAAATATCCAAAACTGAAAATTAATTTAGCTCTATAATATTTTGTTAATTAAAAATTGTATGGCTAACTTGACGTTTAGTTAGCATTTTTAGTATTTTACTAAATTATTGTCCAGAGTGTATCTGAATTATATAAAGATGCAGGGCAAAAAATAATGAAAAAAATGTGTTATAGTTTGAAGTTGAGCTAAAGCAGACATAAACAAATATAAATATACGCAGTGGGATGCCAAGTTTAGCCCAGAAAAGAAAGAAAAATGTTTATGTTTAGGATATTAACAAAAACATAAACGAAACTCAAGACAAAAAGACCAGAGGCCACTGAGTTTAACTGAGGAAGGTTATTTTTAAAGTGTAGGCTTAAATGTTGTCGTTGTTGTTGCTATTTGCTGGCTGCAGACGTTTTGTTGTGTTTAAGCATTTAAGTAATTTGCTCATTTGTCGCTTATATGTTAAACTAGTGTTTTCTATATATTTTTTTTTTGCTATTTTGATCCTGTTGCACCATAATTTACATTGCAGCGAACATACCAAAACGAGACCTTTTCAAAAGTATGATTGTCCTTTGCAGTTGGGTTTTATTTAGTTTCCTCTGTTTGCCTTCACCTTTTTTTGTTATTGTGCTGTGTGTAAAAGACCTTTTAAGCTGTTCTTATGCTTGTCTTTTGTTAACTCTATATGTGGTTAGTTGTTTGGAATTTTTTTTTTTTTTACTAACTTGGCTATAAAAATATGCATTTGCAAACTTTTGCCACATGTAGTACAACGACTACTGGGGGTTTTTTTTTTTACTCCTCGAGAGTTTGTTCTTTATTCAAGTAATTGCTTTGTGGTTATGTTGAATTTTTATGTTCCTGTTTTAGTGTTTTTTATCCCTTTCTTAATTTTACTTCCTTTGCATACATTCACACACATACACACATGCAGCATTCAGTAAGTTTTCCTTTAGGTTGACATTATAACAGACGACACTAATACCTGACAAACTGCCATTTGTAAGTAGTAAGTGAATAACGCCATGGTAGTCAAGCATTTAGGCAAACAGACTGGCTGGCTGGCTGGCAGGCAGTCGACAACCAAGGCAGACAATTTTTAAAATCTTATAGTTACCTCCATTTCTTTAACACTATTACAAGGACTGACTACAATTTTATAGATACACTGAACAACACTTTCGGAAATGTTTGTAAAAGTTTGAGTCGGATGATATTTAGCGGACCTTTAAGCTGGGATTTACTTTAAAAACCATCCAGCTATTGCAGAAGTTAAAACAGATCTCTCGGAGTTTTGTGTTCCTAACTTTAGTTGCAATGCGAGTATACTCAGAAAATTATAGTGGGGATTATGGCCGAATATTTTGCGGATATAATGCTCCGATAATTTTGGGCATTATATCCAGAATTGTGGTCGTAATATCCAAAAATGTATAATATGAATAGTTACAACAAGCCTTTACGAAGTTTCGATCTTTCTAATGTTAATAACTTTAACATCATTTTCGAAAAAATGGCTTCTGTGTAGTCGTCCTTCCGCCGTGCCTAGAGATTTTGGATTCTGTGGTGTTTTCCGTACCTGCTTCTCTCACAAACAGTGTTGCATAGTCAGTTTTTTTTTTGGTCGTTGTAGTTTAATGTGCATTTCACTACTACAAAATCTTGAGATTTTAAAATTTAAATTCCTGAGATTAATTTTTGGATATTTCTAGATCCAGAAATTTCTCCAGAGCTTTTTTATTTTTAGGTTTTTGGAAAGCAGTTTTTCTAACACAAAACTAGTTTTTTACAGTTTTTCTAAAAAAAATATATGGCAACACTTCTCCCAAATGCCTTTCTGTGTAGCCGAGCTGCACTACAATTTTCACCACCGGCTTCGGAATTTAAATACCTTTGTGCTAAAGAGGAGCTTCACATAATTAACAATAATGCAGGTGATATGTCATAACTTCTATGAACATCATCCATTATTTTCATACGTAATCCCCAAATAATAATGGGGACTATGACCAACATGATTTCGATCAGAATTCCCAGTTAAAAATTGACATATTCCCGATTCACGTTAAGACCGTTTTTCGAAAATTCCCATTATCGGGATAGTCATAACCACAGTGAAGTTTTTCAGTGTTTTCTCTCAGTGTTTAGTACTTGCAACTTATGAGTCACTTAAATCATTTGTATACCTACGTGTTATACCTTGTCGTATGTCTTTCAAGCTAAATCCCTTTTCTTTTCTATAATGTTGCTGTCGCATGATTTGTGGTAACGCGCGTTATAAGTATTTTATTTCCATTTTGTTGGTTCTATTTTGGTTTCTTTTTTTCATCTACTTCAATAAGGTTAAGAAAAATGTACAATTCTGCATTTTCTTTTTAGCTTTTGTTACAAAAGCAATTAATTTTTAACTACAATCTTTTACGTTCAAACATAGTGCAGCAGCACTCTTTCCAAATGACGCCATAGATTAACATTTATGTGAAGTTATAAACCAGGCTGCAGCAGTCAACCAACACTAAACCAAACCAGCCAGCCAGCTACTGTATTTTAATATACTAATACATATTCTATTGCCGTGTGACTAACTCAACAGCAATTACAATTACGCGTCGCGTTGTTAAACCATTAGCTCTGTGGTTAACTGTCGCAGTCTTATGCGCTGCGACAAGGATGACGGCAGTTCTAAATATCGTATTCGTACTTACATTGCATTTTGTCGGGCCAAAGTAATTAAGTTAAGGTGTTAAATCTTATGGATTTAGTGATATTTTTATGAGTTTAATTTAAAACATCTTCTTGGGTGGTATGTGTACTATATGGATTTTCATTAAAATAGCTAAATAAATTAAGGGGCATATATTTATTTTTAAGAATTTTAAATTTTGTTTTACTTGATGAAAATCTATGGGTTTTTCTAAATATGAATTTTGTTTAAAATTTTCTTAATCCATATACTTTGACAGCCGACTATGCAGGGTGGTAGATCTTAGCCCACCATTTTCTTTCCTTTCCCTTTCTGACCGTTTTCTTTCCAATTTGGCTTTGATATTTAAAATCGGACTTCGTCTTATATTTAATTTTTTTTTTTTTAAAACCTTAAATAATTTTAAATTTTGACTTTGAGCGACTGTATTTAGAAAAGTTTTAAGCGACTATATTTAGAAAAGTTATTGAGATATTGATACACACTTAAGTTTGAAAAATATTGCACGGAACTAAGCTAAAACTGTGTAGTGTTTTTCTTTCCGAAGCTATAGTTACTACATTATAAATTTTTTATTGAAAAAATCGGCTCAGAAATTTAAAAAATTTAAATTGTGCAAAACCGAGAGCCAATTTGAACAAACTGGTTGCAGATTCGAAATCGGCACCCCCTAATTATCCTAAAACCACTGCAAAGTTGTGTAACTTTTAAATATTGTCATATTTTGTAGAGCTGTGTACACAGAAAAAACTAAAAATGAATTTTAACAACGAAATTGATTATATCAATTAAAATTTTAATTGATTTTGCACCTAACACTCAAATGATACTATTAACTACTAAAAATTGTAATACGATTAATTGAAACAAATTTCGATTAAAGTAGTAATAATATCAATTAAAACATTAACTGAAAATAAATAAAAAAAATAATATGAAATTGTAAAAAAGTGTGTGTATGTATGTAAGTCATGTTTATATATTCGGAGTACTGCATATGTGTTTGTTTGTGAACTGCAATGGTTTTGGTTCTTATACTAAAAATTTTCTCTATATGGGAAAATATACGTTGCACACATCGTTTTTCTAGCTAACTTATTTAAAATACATTAAAAAGCAGTAATCTGTTCGCGTGACAAAATTTTTTTGAGTGCTAAAAAAGTTATAAACAAAGAACCGCACACATTTTCGCTAGTAAATATTTTTAAATTTTTGGATTTTTCGGGCATGCGACCACGCATTTTCAATTAACTTTTCCGTGCTGAGTCCGAATTTGGTATCCAAATTTTTCCAGCACATCTGGTTTTTGAGCAAATTGAGGTCAAAGTTACCAAAAACCTTTTTTTTTGCTATTTTTGAGTTGTTTGTAAACACTTTTACCTCGATTTAATGTATTCTTGTGCGCACGCTACAGGTCGCAAATATTAAGATTTGATGTAATAAAATTTGGTAGACTGATTTATATCGGTCCAAGGACGAAGTCTATTGATTTTTGTTTAAATCGGTCTATGTTTGGACTTCTGCCCATATAAATTTCCCTCAAAACTGCAGCACAAAATTGAATGGCACATCCAAGGTTTAAAGAATTATGGGATCAAATATGTCTTGAATGGTACATATCTTCATTACTATTATTATCTGAAAGTGCTAAACGGATTGGACGAATTTCGTATTCTCTACAACATATCTTTCTCGAAAATTCGGTAAAAGGTTAAATTCAAATTGATGGCACATCCACAGTTTTAAGAATTATGGCGTCCAATCTATCTGGAACGGTAGATCTTATCATAGCTGTTATTATGTGAAAGTGCTAAACAGATCGGATTTCATTTTTAGGCTTTACATCAATTTTCGCTGTACAATACACTAAAAATCCAACTTTAAATTGACTAGCACATCCACAGATAAAGGAATTAATGGCTGAAATCTGGCTTATATGATATATTGCGCAATTAGTATTGTTGTTAGTAAGTGCTAAAACGATCGGATTATCCGTTTGGTTTCTACATCACTTTTAGCTCCAAAAATCTCTGAAAAGCTACAAAATTTAACCTAAAATGGGTCTCGACACCAAATTAATAGTACGATCCATTTAGCACTTACAATAATAGTATCACCCTTACACGATCACGCAGGACTGCAACTAATTATTTCTCAAACTGCGGATGTGCCCTTCAAAAATGTCAAATTTCAAGTTGTTCACGCATAGAGGTGAAGAAATTATTATTGTCATATTTTCTTTATTTTTGAAGGCACTCTTATTTGATCTCAATTTTTTTGTTTACTTGTCAGTATCAAAAAATTTTCAATTGCATTGAGGCTGAAAGCGCAAAATTTAAAAATGTCTGAAATTACTATTTATACAAAAAACAGAGTTACAGATTTTAAAGAACTACCATTTGTTCCTAATTGAGGGCACCTGTTTTTTTCAACAAGTGGAAGATTTTGTAACATCATAATTATTATCCACCAAAGGCTTTGGGCGATTTCTTTTTATGCTGAAAAAGTTATAACCAAAAGAGTTGAAAAACTTTTGAAAGTTACAAGCAAAATTAGGATAAATTGGAGTAGTTTTTAATTGAGTAGAGCACATTAGCAGTATAAATATTAAAATTTAAGATGTTCGCCTGATTAAATTCGTTGCCTCGAAAATGCTGATACCATCAAAAATATTATATATTGTTATTAAAATGGTTTAAGTCCTGAGTTACATGGAATCGCCCGTTTCCGTAGATTTGTCCATATACATATAGTTTAAGAAAAAAAGTTTGGGAATTATACAACACATAATTATGTAACAAATATTTGCAAAAATATTTAAAAGTCAATTAAAATATTAACTGATTCAATTAAATACTTGCTTAGAAACAATTTTTATTTTTAATATATATTTAATTAGATATTTAAGGTTAATAATTTTTTCTGTGTAATTACTTCCAACTCTTTATTGAGACAAGAAATGTATGCTGTACGAAATTCAGGCCCTTTCAATATTGAACCCCGCACTATTTGGTAAATTTTGGGTCATCGCTGTGAGCATCAATGGTTCCAACATGAAATGAAATTAGATAATTGTACAAATAAATCCCTTAAAAGATTTTTCGTAGTTAACCCGAACTTTTGCATTATGGCTCTCTTAAAATATCTGCGACATGGGTTTATGATTTGCAGGACTGTGTAATTATGAAATTTCAATTATGATACTTTCTTTTAAACCTTGCTCTAAATACGAAAAATATATTTACAAAGAATTTAGTAAATTAGGTTTTTTTTTATCGAAATAGCTCCACACATTTGTATTCAAATTAATTAGCGTTGCCTGGGCGGTCTTGTTAGCAGGAAATCATATAACATATTTAAAACACCCAAAAACATTTAAAAAATTTAATTAACATTTTCTCAGCAATTTGTTTATTAAATGTTATTTCGATTTTGTGTCATTCAATAAATTTTATGTCTCAAATGTTATATTAAATTCTTGTTCTGTTTTTTTTTTTTTGGTAATTTATTTAACCTTTAACTGACTTTTAGCATACATTTCAAGTATGCTTCAGCTTATGTATATAATATGTACATTAGCATGGCAATAAAATGAAATATGGGGAAATATTTTTTTTTCTGAATTTTATCGAACCCAAGCGGTTTATTATGCCAATTAGTCTACAAGTCACTTCCTGAGTAAAACGAAATTAATCAAAAAAAAAATATACATTTGGATCCAATACGATCTAGTTATATCAGTTAAGATGTAATGAAATAAAATTATATATAAAAGTATACAATTTGTGACCACATATAACTGCATTAGTTTAATCTCAATTTATGCAATTTGATATACAATAAATATAAAATGGTAGGAAATATGATAGGAACGATTCAAGTTGTTACTAATTTTATTCTCGTTGCCTTTTTTAGGCCCATTAACTTTTCTCGAGCAGTTAACTTTACCTTAACCATGGGTAACTAACCAATACTAAATATTTATCCCTATGAAAATTTAACCATAATAACTTATCAATATTTTAACTCTGGGTAGTTAACCTTAGTATGAAATGTCAGAATAAAAACAAAAGGAAAAACTAAAATTAATAACAAAATTTTTTTTTTTCAATACGGGAAAATTAAAAGTTTTTCTCGCGGTTTTTTGTGTGTTTCTGGTCATAAAAAAAATAATACACTTGACCACGTCGTTTTTTTTAAGATTCGCGGTCGCTAAATGCTATAAAATGATTGTGTCTTTTTGCATACTACGAGAGGTGATTTAATTAAATCCATTTGGTAAGTCTATAAAATAAACGTGGATTATTTGAACTATTATCAAGTTTTTCGTGCTAATCGAGACAACCGCGGAAAGATTCGCGCATAAAATTAAAAAATAGTGGAAATTTTGTGATAGATTATTAAATTAAGGCAATTTATGCGATCAGCACATCAAAGTGAGTAGAAAAATAATCGCTGTGCATGATTTTGTATCCTTTTGTAATTGCGAGTCAAAACTGTGGGTTGTCCAGGGGTTCCTCACATACTTTTAAGATATTTAAAACATGATTGGTTCACATTTCGTAAATTCGAGAGTGATTTCTATGCGCTTTTTTATATTTAAGAATTCAGTAGTCTTGTACTTCACGTGTACCAAAATTCTCCAAATCCTTGATAACACACCTCAACAAACTTTCAGAGGTTTGAGCTTTGATACATAATTCATTTTGAATTTGATACGCTGATTCCAAATTCTTAAATGTAAGTTACCAAACATTTATGGAATAATTGTTTTTCTGAGAGTGGTTTCAAAAGAATTTTTTCCTATAAAGGTACACAAATTAAAAAACTGTTTTCCTATCTATTTTAGAGAACAAAATTTATTTTTTACTACCATCGTAACAGAAAGTCTTAGAGAATAGAGATTTAGAATCAGCAAGTAAAATACTAAAAGTATGTATCAAGCTTCTACCGACAGCGACTTTTCATTTTGTAGAGGTGTATAATTCGTGTCAAATTGTTCTAATATTGGTCACTATTTTTGGTTTTAATTCCTCAAGACAGATTTTGGCTCCTTGAACAATAAAAAAAAATGTTTTCCTATTTCCTTATATGAGGCCAATTTCTGTAAGCTATCGCAGAAACCTAAAAGATTCTTATTCAAAATTTGGTTAAAGCTGATGAATTGTTCTAAAATAGCCTTGGTTAAGTTTCTTAACCACAGAAATTTCTATGGTTAAATTTTAGCATTGGTTAGAAGAAATGCTTGGTTAAAATTTCGATAAGTTATTCAAAAAATTTGTTTACCAGTGATTAAGGCTAGTAAAGGTCTTAACCAGGGTATAAATTGAGATAAGTTAACGGGCCTTAAAAGATCAAAATAGTGGCTAAATTCGCCCCAAAAGGAGAGGAGATGGTACAGAAAATTGTGCAGAATTTCAACGTAATGTCTGCTTCTTTATTGAAAAATTAGCGATATCGACCTTTTATCAAATTAAATAGTACTACTACAATTTAGCGAGTACTGCTCGGTTCAGTACCCTACGGGGAATGACGAGTTAATTGCCCTCCAAGGACCTGTCCCGTGACCGGTCAACCGAAGGCATATTTTAATTTTCTAAGTATTTTCTGAACCGTTATTTCACTGTTGCTTTTAAAAAACTTGACCGATACCGAAATAAAAAACAAAATTTGCGGCATATTAAAAAATTTTTTTTATTTATTTTACTCTTTTATTTATTTTGATCTTAATTTTTTTACGATTTGCTTATTTTAGCTCTTATTTTAAATATCTATAATTTTTTGCTAATAAATTTTAAGTTTTGTATTTTCAACGATTTTTTAATGTTAAAGCTTTGGTATTTCATATAACTTTTCTTTGTAACTTATGGGGAATTTTTTAAATTTTTATTTATATTATCAGAGTTTTTGAGGTAATTTTTAATTGGTTTTTTTAATTTAATTATGGCCAACGCAAAAAACGAGTCAACTGACATTAAATAACCTATCCCATGACCGGCCAATCGGGGGCATATTGACGGCACTTCCACTATATTTGTGTGTGTGTTAATTTTGTTTTTTTTTTTCTATTTTCTTTTCCATTTTTTTTTTATTTGCTTGTGTGTTTGTTTTTCTTTTTCTTTTTTTATTTGAACAGAAACGAAAAATATAATAATTTTACCATCAGCCAGTCATCATCCACAAGCAACATTAGCTCAGACGGTAGAGCGTTTGCCTCACAAGCAGAAGGTTGTGTTATCGAGCCCTACTTTGACGTGAAGTCGATTTTTTTAATTCTTAACTTTTTATTAGTTTATATGAAAAGCTATTTTCAGACACACCACCTTACATATCACAATGTGTCTAAACTGTGGCAATTGGTCATTTCCAATGACAACGCCATGTTAAAATGATATGTTTCTTTCAAATAAAAAGACGATCAACGACCGGTCTCCGCCCCCTTGGGACCTTTCCCCGTAGGGTACAAACTGTGTATTTTTAAAAATTCTATAAAATTTCCCTAAGTCTTGCATTATTTTTATCTACAAATGGTTGCCAGACTTAAAATGGCAGTGCTTTTAAACATGACCAAATTTTTGTTTTTAGTGATTTTAAAATAAAGCTAAAAACACGAAAATCCAAAGTTAAAATTTCAATAACCCCCTAATGTGCACATTGATATTATGTATTTAGTATGATGTTGACGATGAGATACTATAATTTAATCAATCAATCAAACATCATGCCAATACTTGAGAGCACAACTTAAATTATTGCTCGTACCACACAAGTGTAGTGAAGGTATTATTCAATTGTATCCGATACCATGTACATGATGGGGAAAAATCTTTTAAGTACATACTACATGTATTACATTTTCATTATAATTAAACAATGTTAAACAAATGTTTTATACAATTGAAAATGATATGATGGACAAGGCAACTAACTCATCATACATTAATTGAAAAATCAATTGATTTTGGACATTTGCTTTAAAAACTCTTCAATAATCATCAACATCATCAATTTAAAGTAGTCTATTTTATACAATGAAAAATTGGTCATAAGAAAATGCCATTTACATTAATTTATTTGTTTAAAATTACACAAAAAGAAACATCAGAAGTTGATTTTAATAAACTAATAGAAAAAAGTCCGTAAAAAATTAAGTTAAAACCACTAAGAATTAGTTAAAAAATGATGCTGCAGAAAAAACTGCTAAAATTAGAAGATTATTTTTGCTACATATTATTAATATAGGAACAGCAAAACTAAAACTGTTAAATGTACAAAATTTTAGTTATATTTGAGTTAAATTTTTGTAAATGGAAAATAGCAAATTAACCTGCTAAAATCAGCAAAAAACTTATATTTACCGATAACTGCATCGGTAAATATATTAATAACACTGTGAGACAAATGGTAGGGGTCAGTGATCGGGAAGGGTTCAAACTACCGGGGAAAGTTATATCGGTAAAAAAGAAGTTATACGTGTCCCGGCGTTTCGCTGCGTCTCCCCTAGGAATCGAGATATATCGATTTGACCTTTGGTGGTCCTTTTTTTGACATAACTCGAAAACCACTAGTCCGATTTTGCTCAAACAATTTTAAAAAAATTAAAAATTACAATTCCTTTAATCTGTTCATATAACGTTTTTCTATATACTCAACAGTTTTGCCGGTAAAAATAAATGTATGAAGAAAAAAATATTTTTTGCCTAAAATATTAAAAAAAAGTAATAAACAAAAGGTTATTGATTTTTATGGTAGCGGTAACAAACATTTATTTTTACCGGCAAAACTGTTGAGTATATAGAAAAACGTTATATGAACAGATTAAAGGAATTGTAATTTTTAATTTTTTTAAAATTGTTTGAGCAAAATCGGACTAGTGGTTCTCGAGTTATGTCAAAAAAAAATATATCTCGATTCCTAGGGGTAACCCAGCGAAACGCCGGGACACGTATAACTTGTTTTTGAACGATATAACATTTCCCGTTGGTTTCATCCCATCCCGATTTTGACTGGCGCATAGTGTAATAAATGCATATTTTCATAAATTTTAATGCAATTTTTAGTGCCTGAAAAGTTAACAAAAATTGCTTAATTGTTTTAAATGGTTATAATTAGAAAAATACGAAAAAATGTTAAAATATGGTAAACTTTCGTAAAATTAAACATTTTTCGTTTATTCTACAGTTTTCGTTACAATCGTAATTTTATTCGTGAATTATTTTGAGTCTAAAATTATAGAAACTTCTTTAGCTACACGCTATAAAGTATTGTTTAATGAAAAAATGCATATTGTTTCTTAGAAAAATATTTTTTATTTCTTTTAGATATTTGACGAATGTAAAAAAAACCTAAAAGTTCTAGTATTGTAAATTCAGCAGCGATTGTTGAAGTTTAAAAAAATTTGTTTAACAAAAGTCATCAAACAATGTTTGAATTAATTTTTTGCGAATTTGAATTTTAGTTAAACTTCGTAAGCAAAATTTGTCGAAATATTTCAGTTTTCCTGTATAATAAAATCATCAAGAGTCTTTTCGATTTCTTCCAACAAGATAATAATAGAATTTATTGAATTGAGTTTAACAGAAATTAAATTCCATTAGAAGTTTTTTAAATTTTAAACAAAAATTGTTTAAATAATTATACATATTTTTTTCTCTCAGTATATTCCTAAATTAAAAGCATTTCTTTTCGTATTATTGTTGTTTTTGTAGTCATTGTTAAAATTGTATATATTTGATGTGGCGCTTCAATTGTTTTGTTGCCATTACTTCCCTGAAACTTCCCCTTTTCCTATCCAACTTTCTTCGCCTCTCTTTCCCTAATCGTCTTCATCATTGACTTTAAACTGTCTACATAATGAACGAAAAAAGCTTTTTGCTCTTAATACGAAAAACTGGGGGGAAAGGAGGAAAACTATTTACAAAAGACGATATAAAAAGAACGTCAACCGAATGCATTACAATTGAATACAATTTTCAATTAGTTTTATTAAGGAGTTTCAAGTGCAAAAGTTCAATTTGATATTGTGCTGTTACATTTGCAAATTTGCATTGTTTGCCGTTGGTTGGTGGATTGCAACTTTTTTTTGTTTTTTTTTTATTTTATGGTTCATTTTTATTGCTTATTGGCTTCATTTGTCCCAATTGAATTGTGTGTGATTGTAATGATTCCTTGCAGTTTTATTTTTTTTTTTCAAATTAATTTAAATGAAATCCTTTTTTCATAAGATCTTTTACATTTTACAACACGACGACAAACAAGCAAAAAAGCAATCAAATGAATGACCAACAATTTTGTTTCAATTTAAATGCTTTTTTTTCTACATCTGTCCACTTATTGCTACACTATCATTACAGGTTGTTGACTTTTCAAGGTTATTTTGATGCAAAAAAAAAAAGGAAAAACATGGAAATTTGTTTTAACTTTGGCCATTAGTATAAAATGAAACACGTTCGATGCTTTTATACATACTACTATTGATGACCTAATAATGTTAATCTTATCCTAAAAAAAGTTTTACTTTTTGAACATTTGAAAGTGTCAAGAGAATAAATAATGAATGTAGATTTATCACAAAAAATAAAGTAAGAACTTGTCTCTATATTTGTTTAATTCTAATGAAATGCCATAAACAAAATTTCTAATGGATACCTGTTTTTTCTATCGTTTCAGATTTTGTAAATGAAGGTAAGTGGATTTTCGATATTAAACATCATTCTTCAAGGACAACTTTGGTAAATTTACTACCCTAAACTGAGTAAAATTTTGTTTAATATTACCCATAGAGAGTAAATGTAAAGTATTGCGGATGGCTTTTGGAAATCTTTAGACGTAATCATAATGAAAATTTAGCATACAGTTAACATGAGTTTTATTCATAATACTGTTGATAAACTCACTCTAGTATTGATGCTTAATGTTCCTTCTAATGTTCTGTTATGAAACGCCAAAAAACAAAAAACTCCATTCACAATAATAAGAAAGCCTTATGTTTTCAAACACAGGGTTGCTCATAATCGGTGTGCTAAGAAATCATTATGAATTAACTCTATTCTATCAAACTGCTAGGCTTTCAGGACACCCTAGTGTAGCACAGACTTTGAAAAACTTGTATAATATTTTTTTGGACAACTCATCCAAATTATTTTCACTTTCGCTACATTCTATGTTTTTTCATTTTGTATTTAAATTTTCTTTGGGAGCGTAACACGACCTTTTTCCGCCGTGTTGAGCCGTAAAGGAACTTGACTCTATTTTCTTATAAGATGGTTCACACTTACTAAAGGGTGTTTTTTTAAGCTAGATAGAACTTTAAATTGTAAAAAGTAACACAAAAAATTAAATTTTGATGAAACATTTTTTTTTATTTGTTTCAGTATACTCTGACAAATCATCATGAATAGACTCACGCTTGAACAACGCTACGAAATTATCCAAATTTACTTTGAAAATCAGTCGTCGATTCGCGCAACTTATAGACGCAAAATTGTGTTCAGCGATGAGGCGCATTTTTGGCTTAACGGGTTTGTTAATAAGCAAAATTGCCGCATATGGAGTGAGACCAATCCACAAGAGACCATACAGACTCCATTACATCCAGAAAAATGCACCGTTTGGTGCGGTTTTCACGCTGGTGGCATCATCGGACCTTATTTCTTCAAAAATGAGGCCGGAGCTCGCGTTACGGTCAATGGAGATCGTTACCGCACCATGATCAATGATTTTTTGTTTGAAAATATGGATGACATTGATCCGGAGGAGATGTGGTTTCAACAGGATGGCGCTACGTGCCATACGGCGAACGCAACCATCGACTTATTGAAATCAAAATTTGGCGATAAGTTGATTTCGAGAAATGGACCTGTCAATTGGCCTCCAAGGTCGTGCGATTTGACACCTCTCGATTATTTCCTGTGGGGCTACGTGAAGTCACTGGTTTATGCTGATAAACCAGCAACAATTGATGCCTTGGAGGACAGCATTGTTCGTGTTATTCGTGACATACGGCCAGCAGTGCTCGAAAAAGTGGCCCAAAATTGGACGTCCAGAATGCGCTTCGTCAAGAACAGCCGCGGTGCCCATATGCCCGAAATCATTTTCAAATGTTAATGTCACGTATTGATCTTTCCAATAAAAAAAAAATTTTGATTACAATTTAATTTTTTGTGTTATTTTTTACAATTTCAAGTTCTATCGGGCTTAAAAAAACACCCTTTATAAAGGCATTTGGCGCCCAACGAGTTGGCATTTTTATTTAATTCGATTAAATAAACCAATTTTCTTTGCTCTTTCAACTGATATATGATTAAAAAATCTCTGCAAAGAAAGTACGGTATATTCCAAGAAAATCTATGGAAAAATGTCAGTGTTAAAGCAAATTTAAATCAGCCCGAAGGACAAAAAAATTAAAGCCAATGTTATTTGAAATTTTCTATCAATCTAATTGTAAAATATCACCAATTCAATTTCCAGATTAAATTTCATAAATCTCAAAAATTAAAAAAAAAAATCTTTATAATATAAATCATCTCTCATTATGTACGTAAACTAAACTAATCTAATCTTGACCTTTTTTACATGTAGTACCTACTTTTATTGTTTAATTTAAAAAAAAAAGTTAATTTTCCATTTAATGAATTAAATGACAAAAAATCCAAAAATAAAAATCTCATATTACGCTAGAAAATAATAGAAAAAAATTAGGGGTGCTAGACAAAAACATTCTTCGACATACCAAAACAAACCCTCAAAACAAAATCACACAAAAACGAAACAAGAACAATGGCATCTAAAATTTTTGTCAGTAACATTTTTTGAAAAATGTTGAATTTTGAAAATACAAAACTTTGCATACGATATAACACACCACAACAATAGCAGAGCAGCCACACAATGGCAGAAAGCAACATAAAACATAAAACATTTACATCAATCGGAAATAATTACGTACAGAAACGCGTTGAGGCGTTTTCAAAAATTTTATTTCGGTTGTAACATACTTTCCAAAAAATTGACACAATAGATTCAAATTTAAAAACAAACCAGCTACAGGGGAAACTGGAATGAAAGTGTAATGAATAATGATTGAGGAGGAAAAAAATAACAACAGTTTTACAATTTAAGCTAATATTATTAAAGGCTTACAGACAACGAAAAAGAGGGCAAAATCATTTCTATGAACAACATTTATTTTGTGTATTTTAAAAAAAATTCCGTTATGGCAAGGAATATGAATCTTTAGCTTTTTGCGTATAGGAATAAAAATATTCATAAATTTTATACAATTATGAACATTAAATTGAGCGTACCACAATAATTTCCATTAAAGAAAATATATAGTAGTACTCATACACAATAATCATTATTTTATACTTCATCATCATCATGTTCATCATCTTCACCATCAAATTGGGTTGATGTTATTGCATTGAAGCCAAAAGGGGTTAATTTCAAAAAAATTTCTATATACAATTTTATTGAAATGATGCTGATAATAGTACTGATGTCTTAACCCTCTAAAGCATAAAGGGTTTTTACGATAGATGTTGATGGAATGAAGAAAACTGTCTAATTTTTAAACTCTCATTAAAAACAAATCGTCATGAAAATAAAAGCTTAATCAAAAATGGCGCCCAAATATTTCCAACAATCATATTTGCTGCCAATAATATGTTTCGGCTGCATATTGAATATAATAAGATACATTTTGTTATATTTGTATTGTTTAAATATTGATTAGACTGAATAATTAATTTTATGATTTATTTTTTGAATTACTCGTATAAATCTAGTCAACTGTTTGTGAATTAAGGTGCCTATTCCTACTTGTGACTCGTTGTGACTGTTTTAAGACTATTTTTTAATACTAAAAGTCCCAAACTTTCCTTAAAAAACAAAAAAATGATCAAAAATTTCTAATTTTATTTGTCATTTTTACGATTGTGTCCATTGTGTTGAAAGTTTTTGCACGAAAAATGGAATAAATAGAATTTATTGTGACTTTGCAACAACAAACACAACGAAAATATGTGTATATTCCTAGTAATCCCAAAACTTATATAACAAATTGTGAATAATAATCCTATCCGGATTACATTCTTGCGTAAAGAAATCTTTAGGAGACGACGTTTTTAGAATTGCTGGAAATATTTGTTGGGTTAAATTACAAACTCAATGAGAATTTCTTGTTCTCGCCTAAGGGCCTTATTCAACATTTAAAATATCAAAAAAAAAACGAAAACAACTAAAAAAAAGTCTACAGTTTGCTTTGTCATCTTCCAAAATACTACACCATTGTTTTGACAGATCTAGGAATGTAGTGACATCTTTTCACGTGTTTTTGGTTAAATTAATTTAATTTTTTGAATTGAAGGAACTAATTAAAATTAAATTGATTTTTTGAATTTGATACTGATTAAAAGAAGTAGAAAATAATAATTTAATTAGGAACTATGCTTTAAAAAGTATGTTTTCAATCTTTATTTTATAAACTAATCATTAGGCTCTTAAATTGGTCGTCATTAATAGATCGTATTTCAGTTTAATTTATTTTTTAAAGTTTACAAAAACTGTTTTTTGCCCCTTCTTCGTTTTAGTCAGACACCACTTATTAGACGTTTTTGGTGACTCAGGTCACCAACGGAATTTTCGTTAGCTGTATTTTCGCCTTAACTATGTATATCCGTTAACTCATATTTTGAACAGTTCTAATAATTTTTTTTCAATTTTTTTGTCTTTTATTCTCCATTATAAACTAATAAACCTCTCGAATTTGACAAACCGATTCATTTTAAAATCTGACATATTTCTCAAAGATATCTTTGATCAAAAAAATTATTGGTTTTTAATTTTTATTTAAAAAATAAAAATTTTTTTTTATTTTTTTTTCGACATTTTTAATCAAAAAAATTATTTTAATTAAAGGTGATAAAACTTATTATGAAAAATGTCTTTTACACTTTCTAACGGCGTACTTCTTAATTGGATATAACTTTTTTATTATTTTGGGTATGTGACTGGATGATATTATTTTAAAGCTTCTTCGCGTTAACTATTTTAAGAAACTATTTTATAACAAAGGTCCTATGGACTATTTTAGAATCCGCATTATATCTAAAGTCTTCTGGATTTTTTTTAGAATCTGCTGTTCATGAAGCTGTTCCTATCACCGAATCTCAATATGGTAGTCTGAGATATCAAAACTTAAATTTTCAACCATTTTGACAATTTAACCACTTTTGTGATCATTTATCGCTATGAAAGGTCAAATAGCATTTTATATTAATCCGCGTTTCGGGATGCTGTATCTTAGCTTTTTAATATTTTTGTATTAATTTTTAGTTTTTTTATCAATGACACTGTGAAATATTTGATTTGTACCCCTGTTGGTTCTGCAGTCATTAACAAAAATGTAAGAAAAAAAAAAAAATTTTTTTTTCAGTTTTTTTATGAAAAATTGAGGAACCCATAAGGATACTATTATGAAATTTGGCAAAGTCAAAAATAAAGTATTGAGACACAACATCAATTGAAAAAAAAAATAAAGAAACCATTATTTGATATATGGTAGTGGAAATCGCGGATTCCAAAAAAATAAACTTTGGAAATTGCGAAAAATTTTATTTTTTATTATTAAATAATGAATTCATTGCCTATAAAATTATACCACAATGACTCTCGTAACTTAAGCTATTCAAAAGATATAGACTATTTGGATTAGTCAAAATTTGTATTAGTTTGATTGGTTTTATATGGAACATCACCACGTACTTGGAACATTTTCCTATAGGAGCAATCAAAACAACAATGTTTATTCAATTTAACGAAAAACATTTCATGAGTCTGAAAAGTGCTCAACATTTGATTGACATGATTACCAGAATTTAAATCAGACTATAATTTTTAACTACACTCAAGAAAAAAAGTCAGTAAAGTCAGCAAAAAATATTGCTGTATCAGCAAATTTTTTAGTCAGGAGCGTGCTTGCAAAAAAGTTGGTAATTTCAACAAAAGGTGTTTGCTAAAAATCAGCGAGCTGATTTTTACCAAAAAAAAAAAAAATAGTAATCTCAGCAAAAGTTTTACTAACACTTAGTCGATTGCAAATAAAAAAATCCTTTGCTAAAATCACTAAACTTTTTGCTGAATATTAGTAGACTTAAAAAAAACTCAAAAAAATTGTAGAGAAATTTTACTTTAGTTAATTTATTTGCTGAAAATTTAAATATAGAAATTGTGTAGAGTTGTTTTTTTTTTAAGTTACCATTTCAGAAGTGTAGTACATCCAGACAAGCAGCGACATCTACATCTTGTCTATCTGGTTGTCGTCCACGCTATAAATGCGGTTACCAGCACAATTTTTATAGCACAATAAAATTAGTTTAGTGCTAAAAAAAAATGTAACTAAAACTTTTGCTGAAAACGGAATTTCAGCAAAGAAAATTGCTGAAAACTAGTAAACTTGATGTACAAGACGTTTTACTAATTTTCCTACTAACTTATTTTTTTGAGTGTATGCAAAGTATTAATTTTAAAAAAAGTTTTTAAATCATGCTCTTTTCATTATTTTTTTGTTTATATATTCACAGTTTTTTAAATAATGATGCGAAGCTGATGTTTTAAATTCCAGTTATAAATTTTAGTTAAAAGCTTCTAATTTTTAAAATTTCTTGTTTTTAAAGTATTTTTTTGGAACGTTTCACGGACCTCTAGGATTTTGTAAATCCCCATATGTAATGGTATTGCTGGCCAACTATGCTTTGATACTAGACCAACATTCAGGCTTTTAAAGTAAAAAAGTTCGCCTGCAGTCAGAAATTGAAGCGTATTTGATTATTTTCGAAACATAACTGGATACTCTTCGATATCAAAATGTATCCTCAAGATTTCCAAAGGGACTGACTAGATTTAGTTCAATACGATGCTTTAGAGAAAAATAAAAAAGGACTGCACTATTATAGCTTTCCGAATAAAATTTGAAAAACTCCAAATGAAATTAAATTTTCCTATTTTTATAAAATTGCAGAAATTTTAGGAAAAATTCACATTTTTTATTTCAAATTGAGAAAATTTCGAAAGAAATTGGCATTTTTCATTACAATTTCAGAAAATTCCATAAGAAAGAAATTCAGATCCACCATTCTAAATTAAGAAAATTCCAAATAAAAGAGAGACTTTAGGTCTGTTTGTTTACATTTTTAGTAAAAACTAGTAAATTTAGAAAGTGCCAAAGAATTACTAAAACTGATTTTGTTTTCAAGTGAAATGAAAGGAAATGGTATAGAAAATAGTAATTGGAAGCCACTGAATTAAAAAATTTGCACATTTTACTATAAAAGTAAATTTATAGGAAAAAATTAGTAAAAATAGTAAAAACTAGCATGTAAACAAACACAGACATTTTATTTTTATTCAATTGTAATTGGAATCTTTTCTTTGTTTAAATTCCCAAGTAAAAAAAAATGATATGGAGCCATATGAAGTTATATTTAATTATATATAATATTTTATGTAACTAGATATAATTATATCCGAAAAATGAGAACGTCTTATTGTATCATATTGTATCGAATTGTATACAATTGTATATAATTTCGTACAATTTGATACAATTTTATGCAATTCGATACAATTGTATCCGAATTTTGTCCTCATCCAATTACATCAAATTATATCTTTTTGTATAAAATTATATAAAATGTTATAAAAGTGGACATGGTTTGATACAATTATATCTAAATATTGACCTTATATTTTTTATCATATTATATATGACCATATCTAACAATATAAAAAATTATTTTTTTAAATAAAAAAATATATACAATATCTGGAGATCAGACCTGAGGGATTTCAGTTACAATTATTGTAATTTGTAATTGAAAATTTTCAATTACAATTACAAATAAATGTAATTGAAATTAAAAAAAAAATCAATTACATTTCATGTAACTGTAATTGAAAATTTTCAATTACAAATTACAAGTAATTTGTAATTGAAAATTTTCAAGAAATTACAAGTAATTTGTAATTGAAAATTTTCAAGCACGAACCACTTGAGTATAGTAATTATTACTCACGATCACGTGTGAATAACGTGACTCACGAACATTTCTAGTCACGCGCCAATCCCTAGTAATTATTAAATCTAAAACTAGTAGTATCGGTCAAAGTAGTTCGGCCAAAAAGTGACATTTAGTCGATTTTCTGTTATTTGAAAGCATTGTGGAGAAATTTTCATACTGCTAAATTGTTTGTTGAGCGGATTTAATTCGATTTTCAGTGTCAAATTTAAGGAAAACTCCGTAGTTTAGCTGTAAAGCTAACTGTTCGGCCGCCGCACTTTTATCAATTTGGCCGAACTTTCGGTGGCCGAACAGTGAATTTGTTGCTTAACTTCGGAATTTTCCTTAAGTTTGACCCTCAAAATGCATTCTAATCGGACCAACAAATATTGTTTCATAAGCAAAATTTGTCCATAAGGCTTGAAAATACCAAATACCGACAAAATATATTTTCCAGCTGAACTGTTCCGTCGGACACTAAAAACTAGTTCAAAGTCATTGTTAACATGGAACCACATATAATATAATACGGTTTTATATGGACCTTGTATATTTTTATATAAAATCACTTTGAAAAAATTGCTTATGTGGGATGATATATAATTACAGATGATTTTATAAAGAACGTTACATTGTTATATATTAAAGAAATCATGAAATATTGTATGTATGGAACCATATTGTATATTGTATATATGGGTTCATTTTCGTCAATATATAATCATAACTAACACAAATTATAAAATATTTCTTATATGGCTCCACATATAGTTTTATATTATTATGTATAGCGCCATACTAAATTATATATAAACGCATATGTAATTATATCTTTTATATGTTAATTTATGTACTTATATATAGCACATACAATTATATGTAGGCCAGTATGTAATAATATAAAATAACATATGTCTCCATATTAAAACCTTTGAGGAAAAAATATCTAATATATGACTATATAAAAGTATATATGCTTGAATTTAAAAGCATATGTGGCCATATGTAACTATAAGTTAATATATGCAATTAGATAAAATAATATATGATTATATCAGAACTTTTTTACTCGGGTTGCGAAATTTTAAAACTAAATTTCCTTTTTTTATTTTAAATGAGGAAAATTCCAAACAAAATTTTGATTTTCTATTAAAATTTTGAAAATTGGACTTAAAACTAAGATTTTTCAATTACATTTTCCCACAAAATTTCATTGTGCTATAATCGAAAACATAAATTTTATCAAATTTTACTAAATTAAAAAAAAAAGAAAAAAATGTTAATAACATTTCAACATCTTTATCCTATTATGTTCAATTATTGTTGTTTATTATTGTCAATTTCTATAAAAAATTAACTTCATTTAAAGGGTTAACAATATCTCGCTGCAATTGTTTTACTGCCAAATTTTTCTGGCCTGTACTCACTCACTGCAAACTACTAACTGGCTGCCAGTTTATGATTCTTATGCTGCTTTCGCAATTCTATTCTATGGTTAATGGAAAAGCTGGAAGGCATTAAAGCATTCAAAACAAAAAACACGCCCGATTTTGCACAACATTAAACAATGACGTGGATGAGGATGACGACGGACGTCGACTGATGTTACGATGACTACAACAGTGGCGACTCTATGAAGAGGCATTTTGCAAATGCGTGGTTGAACAAACATTATAACTGAACCATCGACCGACCGACCGACAAGAAAAGCAACAAAAGTACTTTACAAATAATCACCATCATCATTATTATTGTTATTATTATTGTGCGAAATCATAATAATACTGCAATAACAGCGAGTACTCGGTACATTTAAATGCCAAACGAAGCAAATAAAATAAAAACTACAAATATTATAACACCAAAGGCATGCGAAAAAGTAAAGGAAGGCAACAGTCAGTTACAGAAAGAAAACAATATATTAGTTGAAAACAATATTGAGGCTAATAACTAGTTTACACTGCACGATAACATAAAATATACCTAATTCGACAAAATTATTGAATTATTGTCAGGATACTTATGCAATTACCATAAAATTAAATTCTGATAGTAAAAGAAATTAAGCATAAGCATAACCACTAGACCGTACCTCAAAAAAAGTGCGCCGTACACCATCCAATTTAAATTATTTTTGCAAGGAGGTTTCAAAAAAATTTTTTTTACTTTTTTGTGCCGAACGTTGGGGCCGCTATTTCACATTTTTCGTTATATCTTAGGCATTTACAGTCGGATCTTAAAGTATGATACATTGATGTTTTTCTCTCGAGGGGACCAATGTTTTGCTATAAGGACCATTGTCCTCAAGTATCCCGTTCTAGTATTTACCCACCAGATCTCAGTTGCTGCAACCCTAATGTACGACCCTAATGTCGCAAAAAATCATTAAACTTTTGCTAAGGAAGTTTTTTTATAAACCCAGCAGAAATTTTTTTAATGTTTTTGGTTACCGAACGTAGGGGTCGCCTTTTTGAATTTTTTTCATTGGATTTTCCTTTATAGCAAAACACTGGTCTCCTCGAGGCAAAAAATCGATATATCACACTTTCCGACTTTAAATGCCGAAGCTGTAACGAAAAATTAAAAAAGGCGACCCCTACATTCGGGAAAAAAATAGTTTTTGGAATTGCTTTGGAAGTGTACCGCGCACTTTTTTTTTCCTGTAAGGTGATACGGTCTAATAACCACTCAATTGTGCCTGACATTGCACAGTGCACAGTGGGCCAGCATCATTGTATTTTGGCCAAAACTAGAATATTGAGTATATGAGACTAAAAGGGGGTTTTTGTTGTTGCTGTTCACGAATCTGAAATAAAAAATATAAAATTCAAAATGGCGGATCCAAGATGGCGGCCATTAATTGTTAGTTTTTATTATATTGGACTTAAAATAATCAATTATATGGGTCTAGGATCCGCTGATTAAAAATCTGAAATTAAAAATTTTAAATTCAAAATGGCTGATCCAATATGGCGACAAACTATTTTTTCATTAAATTTCTTATGTCGCCTGATTTACTTAAAATTTCCACCAGGGGAAGTTTTTGGGTAACAGATTACGAATCTGAAATCAAATTTTAAAAACTAAACATGGCGGATCCAATATGGGGGCCATAAATTTAAAATTGTTATGTGTTGGAAAATAAGTTACACTGTACAAAAAAAAAGGTTCTGATGACAACTATTTCTGGCAGAGCGACCAAAGAAAAATATAAATGTATCGGCGTTTTAAAAGTTTTCCTCTGGCCCTATGTTTTGGGGGGTTAAAATTTCACCTCTTTTGAAAATATTTATTGTGAATCGGTATAGGAAACAATGTAATTCATCCATGTTAGATATAGGATATGTTCAGCGAACTTATGTAAAACACTACGAGGGACATTTTTGTGGAACATTTTAACCCTGCAATTAAAGGGTCTCTTTTAGCCCTTTTTAAAAAGTATCAAAAAAGACCAATAATTTGAACAGTTAGAGGGTTAAAATGTTCCGCAAAAATATTTGTCATGAAATTCTACTATAAGTCTCTGAAGACATCAAAGTTGAAAATTTAACTTATATGCCAGAAATAAGGCAAAACTTAAAATGTATTTAAGGTTTAATATCGTACTTATTCAGAATTGGCACTCAAATGTCCCACAAACCTGGACTTTAGGGGGCTAGTCTGTTTGAGAAAACCAGAACCTTCATTTAAGGTATTTTTAGTGCTGTTTTTTAGTTTTTACAAAAACTGGAATGCTGGAAATCAGCGAGATCTGAAGGTACTTTTTGAGTTAAAGGGCAAAATCTCGAAAGTTTATGAACGGTCGCAAACGATCGCAAAAACCTAGGTAGAAGACATCTTATGGAATACATTTGCATTCAAGTTTTACAAAGATCTCTTGAACCATTTTGGAGGTTTTTTTGAAAATGTAGGATTTTCAAAAAAACCCACATTTTTGAGGTAAAATTAATAATTTTGTTACTTTTATCATAAATACTTTTTCTATTTTTTTTTTTGAGAACTAGTTTCAGTTTTATAATTTGAGATTGTTTGTGGAACAAATTATAGTTTATTTATAATTTTTTTATTGTATCATTATAAAATAAAAAATGGCACAAAATTAAAAAACTTGGACTTTGAATTCTCGCCAACTAACAACGAGTAACCACAATGACACAATATTTCACTCACAAAATATTCAACAATCCTAGATTTTGAATATATTACCATATTTTCCCTTTGCCTGAATTGTACTTTTGGCCAAAAAACGGCGATCCTGGCCCACAGTGCAGTGGGGCGTTTTCGAAATATTTGGGAAATAATTCAGCCGTTTTTTAAGAGATATGCCACATATGTGAGCATGTTTATTGTAGGCCTTTACAAGCAGATTACAAAAGTAAAACCCTTTTTAAAATTCCCAGTGTAGGAATTCATTACCAGATATGTGGTTATGTAACTACATACTTGGTAATGGTAACTAGTTACATTTCTTATTACATTTCTTATTACCTTTGTATGGCGATGTCGCGAAAAATAATGAGTTATGCTTACCTATATGCTTACCAGTACTGACAAAAAGAATGAGTCTAAAAATAGATTTTCAAAACAATAAATTTTATAAAAAAAATAAGTTTTATAAAAAAAAATATTTTTTTATTATAAATTTTTTTTTAATAAAATTTTCTAGCGCGGCAATCGAACCTGGGACTCCAAGTTGCCAGTAAAAAGCTCTACCATCTGAGCTATATCGACATGTAATGTTTGATAGATAAAAATGTAATTGACCTGCCGCACACAAGTCAGCTTACTCGCCAACATACAAAAAATAAAAAAATATGTGGTTACATATATCCTCACCAGTGTTGAAAAAATATTTAGTCTAAAAATAGATTTCAAAAAATTTTCAAAAAAATCCAGAAAATTACTTTTTATTTAAAATAATGATAAAAAGAAGTCATTATCAGTAACTCATTATTATATGTTTTAAAATAATGCAGAAGGTAAGTGGGTGTCATTACTGGTACTCCAAAAAATAATGACATGTCATTACCGTTTCTACAATGAGTGGTTCATAAATAAAAAATGCCGAGCGTTAAATATTTTATGTTCTCGAGGTGCCCTACTTTAGGGACCAGTAGCGTAGCTTCTGGTGGGTGTGGGGGATCGTACGTCAAAACTTTAGCTCAGAATGACATTTTTTATGGCATGTGAAATTTCATCTAAATCCGCCCAGCGGAACAAAAATGGCTGAATTATTTCCTAAATATTTCGAAAACACCCTACTGTGCATTGGTTCATAAACAGATTGTTTTGGTCCTTCAGCATTTAATACAATAGACATAACACAGAATGGCTAATAATGTGGAACATAAACTAAAATTAGTGTCCGACCGACAGCCCGGCCAAGCATTTTTTAACTTTTTGTCCCAAATTTTACACTCAAAATCAAAAATAACATCATTTTCTAAATAATAGTACCCGATATTAAAATAATTATTATGGGTAAACCAGTTATGATATTAACTTCGAATAAATTGCAAAACATTTAAGATTAGTAATTTGATTTAATGATTTTTTTTTTCATTTTAAAATTTGTTGAACTTTGTTTTTTTTATATTGTTACGTTTCTTTTCTATTGCAATCAAAATGACCAATTCCACTGCTGACACCAATTGTTACGTTTTACCTATTAAAAACGTTTATCTCCTTTAGAAAAATCGAGTTGGTGCTCTTTGCAATTAAAATAACACACACTCTTTTCTTTGATATTGAGTTTATTTATTTATTAAAGACTTTATTACATTCAACTGTATAACACACACACAAGTTTACCAACGATTTATTAAGCCTGACTAAGTACTCTGAAAAAAATTTAAAGAGTGTTTATATGGGAAAAATATGACTTTTTTCAGGTTTTAGGAAAATTTTGTTCTATAGTTTAATTTTTTCAACCACTTGTGTTATGAATCGATTTCAGTATAAAATTAAAGCTACATAACTTCAAAATCGGGTAAGAACTCGCCAAGAAATAGCAAATGCCCCAGACCAATTTTGTCCCAAAAAACAGTAGGTCATGAAATTTGATGGCACTTTTTTAAACTTTCAGAAATTGATTAAAGTCATAATTGTTGATTGCTCTCTTTACTTATAAATACTTAGATATGAAATATTGTTTTATTACCTGACTGTTAACCTATCGCGCAATAAGGCAAAAAGCTCATACATTTTTTGGCATAATTTTCAAAACTCCATTTTCGATTTTTTAAAAATTTTCTTTAACTAATTTTAAGAAAATGGATTTTACACTTCAAGGGCTCGTTAAATATATCCTAGAGATGAAGTATGCCAATTTTGAGGTAAATCCCTTCATGGACCTGTCGGTGACAAGCTATTTTCTTTTTTGTGGATTTCCAGAAAAGTGCGATTTTTAAAAATATTAAGTAAATTTACTCTTTTTAAGTACTTTGTATCAAAAATTAATCAATTTTGTACTTTGAAATGTTATATTTCATCTTAATAGATTAGCGGTTTGGAAAAAAATAATATTACCTCATTAATCCTTTTGGACATGGGGTCACATATGAGCTAATAAAGGACAATTTATTAAAAAAAAAGCAATTATTTTGTAACTACTGTTGAATTTTTATAAGTGATGCTTAATATATTATAGCCAAATGTATAGATCTTCAATGCTAAAAATTTGGAATAAATCGAACAGAGCCAGAGCTCTAAGCCTTGAATTTTAGCCCGACAAAAATTGCCAAATAATCTTGGACACCTCTAATGTACACAAAACACTACTAATGTGCCCTCAAAACGAAAAATCACTTTTTTTACCCCAAATATTAAAAGTTTTTAGGAATTGCTCATATATATATATTTTTTTATTCCTTTTGAGCTTACAGTTCATAATTAATATTGCAATTCCCAACTACTAACTCTACTTTTTATGATTCTCCCCTCATCACATTTTTTATTTTTATTTTAAGCTCTCAAGTCAATGTCAATTTAAAAATATTTAACACTATAATTTTAACATGCACGATATAATATAGAATTTTCTGTATAACATTTATGAAATACGAGTATAATTTCTTAATTTTCACCTTCCGCTAGAGGCGGTATACTATAGTGAGTGGTATGGATGGCAGCATTTAGCATTCAGAAAATTTTATTGTGCAGACACGACTTTCAATTTAATAATAAAATATTTTACTTGTTGTACATGCAGCATAGCAGAGCAAAACAATTCTTTCGCTCACTCATTCATTCATAATTTAGCCGCGGAAATAATAATATGACATTTATATGATTCTGTTAGTTTTTTTTTTTTTTTTTTTTTTTTTTTTATTTCAATGATTTTTACAAGCATCAATGAATATTTCGCACATTAGCCTCCCTTTTCCAAAAAACAGAAAAAAATATGGTTGTATTGTTTTGATATTGCTGACAGTCGTAAAAACGGTTTGCTGAAGTTTGATAGGCTCGCAAGGAAAGTCTGCCGCGAGACTAGCTTCGATTGGAATAAAATTGGGATGTGCGATAGAGGGAGATATTCTGTTTTAAAGAAATATATGCAAATCGGGTATCATGTGAAATGTACTTATCGAATAACTTTCGAGCTAATCTTACCCTTTAATTATTAACATGGCCCGATATGTTTAGAACCAAAAGTTTCTTAGTAGCTGTTTATCTGTTACGAAAACTAAAGGAAATTGACAATTCCTTTCGTCAAAAATACATGTGAAGCAAAAACAAATTTTCTTCGCTTTCGTTCAAAGCATTTTCGTAATACATAAACCAGGGCTAAATGTTGTCCTCTCTATCAGTTATGCAAATTTCATTTAAATCTGAATGAACCCCCAAACAGACTCTCCATGTGACTCTTTTTGTACATATTAAATAACAGGCAACAGGCAACATTTTGTTGAAAATTAGAAATATGAACACAAAATGAAAGGATAGTAATGGTTCGTTGGGGGAGTTAGAGAGGTTTTTGTAATAATAATACTTTATTGTTATTTTGAGTATCTAAAGTTTTAGTAACTCTTTTTCCAGTAAAATATACAGTTACAGTAACATCATTATTACCAGTTTGCCAGTCAGCCAGCATCACCAGCATTTTAGTTATGAACTAATAGTATCCCCTCCATTAATTATTTCCGTATTTCTGCTTCTGCTATTATTTTTGTTGTTTTAATGTTGATGTTAAGATGACTTTTATTATGATTATTGAGTGAAGTATATGGAGTGGGAATATCATGATTATTATTATGACTATGATTGTGGCTGTGAGTGGTACTTTACTAGCATACAGTAAATAACCTATTTACACTTAGCCCATTTTACAATGCCGTTGCTTTAAAGCAGCAGCTATCTTTAAGTCCCGATAATTTTAGATAGGGGAGCGGTATAAGAAATCTGTAAAAAGCTTGTGGTAGTGTGGTAGTCTTGGCTATCCATATAATTTAAAAAACTTTTAAAATTATTTCTCCAGGCGTGCCATATAGTGATTAAAAATAATATATATTTATTCCATTTTTTAAAGCATTGTTTTGAAAAATTATTTATATTTAGAAAGAAGACTTGTGATATAAAAGTGATATGCTAATTTAGTGCATATATTCCTTATATTTTTCCGAAAATTATGAAAGATATTAGTTTGTAAATTTCCTAGTGGGGCGTTTTTGCCCAAAAGTATAAAAATTAACCCCACCACGTTACATAAAATAATTATTTTTATCCAGTTGATATCTTTTTTTTTATCAATTTAATGGCTTTACAATTTCGTAGTCATAATTAATATTAAGTTTCATGGGTCTTTTCTGACCCCAGGCCACTAAGCGTTAAAGATTTTTTAAACAAATGTAAAGATAATTATAGTCTAACCAAATTTAAGTGATGTTTTTCCGAAAATTGTGTAAAATTTGATGAAAACATGAAAATTTTGTTTAATTTTTACAAAATGAGCAATTTTTGTAAAATGTCCTGGAAAGCAGTCGCTCCAAACACAAACTCGAATTATCGTTTTTCCAATTTTTTTTCTTTCTTATATGGTACAAATAGCAATCGACATCTCCAAATTAGGTATTTTAAAAAATCTTTAAAATTAATTTAAAAAAAAAAACAGGTTTTTGCATTTTGATCAAATTCGTCGGTCATTTTGGATTCCAGGCTAAAGTGGGTTAGTGATATCCGATGAAGTCAAAATTCCATGTCTGAATCATTTTAACTATATTAAATGAATAAATGGAATAAAAAATAATTTTTTTTAAATTTCGAATTTAGGAATTTTTAATACACTTTTTTTTCCAAAATGGGCCATTTTCGTCCAACTTTCAGCACGGGTTAAAGTTTTCGAAAAAAAAATCGATTTCTTCCATTTGGGACCATTTCCAATAAAACTGGGGGGTGTAATGAACGAAAATCGACAAATCGCTAATTTAAGGGAATGTCTAATGTATACATCTGTAACTCTTAAACTAGAAGCTTCTGGTGATTAAGTTACATAAGGTTTGCGTTCGATAAAATTAATGCACGAATAAATTCAAATAACTTTTGAACTATTTTAGTAGGTTTGAGGTTAAGAAGAAGAATAAGCCTTCCTCAAAAGTTATAAACACATTAAATTTGCAAATCAGACTAGATCTAGTTTCTGCCTTTTTATGGACAGGCTTCATCAGTGATCTTCCATTAAATTGTATTATTGTTTATATTTTTATTGTCAGATTGTCTCTATATGAATAATTTCAGAAGTGATCAAACAGACATATACAAACATTCTACTTCAGATTTTCTATTTCCTCCGTGTCACCTTTTCACAAATATTGCCACATTGACGTATGGTTTGTACGTACAAGTGCAGGCAATTTGTGTATATTGGAGACGGACAGCCAACAGGGCATTTTTATTTTTTATAGTAGTGTGGTTTTTTCAAACGCGTCGTATAGACCATATACAATTAATATTGTCATTAGTATGTATTTTTATTAATTCTAATTTAGTAGGTTTGAGGTTAAGAAGAACTAGTTGACATATACAAAAGAAAAAAAAAAACGTTTTATTAACAGAAATCTTATTCATGTTACATTTAATAAAAAAATATTACAAATTAGTGGTTTTTAATGAAAAATTTAATTTTTTCTGAAATTTCTCCCATTAAACTTTTAATAGTGTCTTCAGTGATTTTTTTGCTTGATGATAACTATTTGCTTGAAAATGTTTTAGTGTTTTAAGCAACCTGTTTTGTGCCCTTCATGATCCTTTTTACCAAAACTCAATATCTTTCAATGGGTCTGAGCTCTGGGCAGTTAGGTGGATTTGCATACTATATTTCATTAAATAATCGAATTATTTCTTCATGCATTTCCATTTCACAGCTCATTTTAAAGCCAAAAAGTATCGAATAATTTTAAAACTTGACATGAGGATTTGTACATATTTAGCAGAGGCATCTTGATTAAAAAAAAAATTAATTTTGAATTTGAAAAAAATTTATAAGTAATAATGTGTGCACTAGTTTCATCGAACGCAGTCTTTACTCTTATCACAAATGTGTTCATGCCGACTTCATAAATCCCGACTGGAGGCAATCGTACCGGTAAGAGGGTTAAGTGAAAAACTCCTGCGAATTTTATTTTATTATCATCTTAACCTTCCAAACCAGATTTATTTAAATGAGTATTGATTTTCTATGTTTATTTTGTTTTTGTGATAATCTTTAATAAAAGCATTCAGGGAATTAAATTTCATAAATTGTATAACGAAAAAGAAAAACACTTAAAGTATCAAGATTTATAATGCTTAACCTCCTCTTTCACATCAAAATGAAAAGGAAAACTAAGATTATGTTACTCTTAATATTCTTGGATTTTATTTGTTTATTTGAAGAACCATTAAAAGACCTTAATGAAGTACTTGAGTGTTTTTATGCAGAACAGTTCAGTACCATACAGTAGCTGGAAGCAGCGACAATCTACACTCTTAAAAAAAATGTATACGCAAATGACTGCGTGTAAGTTCACTGAAAATATTAACTGCAACTTCAGTGAAGTTAGCAGCAACTTCAGTGAAGTTAAAAATCACGGTCTGTCAAATTAAATTAACCAACAAAATATTTAGAAAAATTTAGCAGAACCTTTTGCTGATGTAACCAATATTTTCGATCATTCCTTTTACTCCTGTTAGGAGCATAGGGCCGTATTTATATAATGTCGCTTAAAATTCACATTTTTTGGACTCTTCTTGATGCGATTCGGGACTGTTAGCAGTAATAAGTTATTGTCCATTTCGTTATATCTCATATAGTTTCCGAGATAAGGAATGTCTTTAGAATACAAGCACAATAAAAAATAAACTGAAAATAGCGTTACCTTTATTTCAGATTAATAGAGGAGGCACAAAAATATAATGATTTCAAAACAATTGTAGTTTAAATTAGCTGGCATATTTTTGAAACTGTAAATTACTGAAAATTAGCAATCCAAATTTGTTCAAATGCATATAAAATTAATTACTATGCTAAATTGAAAAACTATACCCTTGACAATTGTAATGCAGAAAATATCAACTGAAAATTAGAATTTGCATTTGTAATTCAAAAAACTTCAACTGAAATTCATAATTTCCATTTGAAATTCAGAAAACACCAATTGAAATTCAGATTTTCCATTTGAAATTCAGCAAATATCATTTAAAATTTAGAAAATATTATTTGCAACTCAGAAAATATCAAAATACTCCAGAAAAATATCAATTGATATTCAGAAAAATAGCAATTTTAATTCAGAAAATATAAATTTAAATTCAAAAAATATCATATTAAGTCCCGAAAAAATCAATTGAAATTCAGAAGTTTTGAATTAAAAACCATATTATGTTTTCTGAATTTTAATTGATATTTTCTGAATTTCAGCTAATGATTTCTGAATATCAATTGATGTTTTCTGAATTACAATTTTTGTTTTCTTAATACCAATTGAAATGTTATGAATTACAGTACATGTTTTTCTGAATTTCAAATGATATTTTGTAAATTTACAATGAAAAATCTTAATTTCAATTGATGTTTTCTTTATTTCAAATGGAAATTTTTAACATTCAATTTAAATTTTGAAATCTAATGAAAACCTTTTCTTATTCAATTTAACAAAAATTTGGTTCCTCGTAAATTTTTGTTAAATTGAATAAGAAAAGGTTTTACAGATTTTTATACTAATTTTTTTTATACGTGTAACTAATATTATTTGTAGCAGAAGCATACCTTAGGGCACTCTCATAATTTTTTATTTATTTTTTTTATTTTACATATTTTACATATTTTTTGTTTTCATTTCTTTGCCATGGTTCTTTAGAAGTTATCATTACAGTGACTTAATTTCAAAAGTCAATTACACGATGTAAATTTATATTGCATACTATATAGAGTAGAATGAATACAAATAATTTTTTCTTAACATTCACATTTTTCCTTTCATTCATATAGTAAACATTTCTTTCTTTACATTTTTGTGAAAAAAATGAATTGTAGGGTAGAAAGGGAAACATTCGTCAGTTGGGTACATACGCCACCCAAAGGCAATAACAATTTCATCGGGGACATTCTCTGGTGAATTGATTAACAATTGTTAGTTGTTCCCTATATGAATATGTTAATATTCGATGAAACCTGCCAATAACGGAGACTCCCTACAGAGTCACCTCTCTTTAACGAACAATTTTTTGCCAACGGAGAAACACTTAATCGGTATTCCCGGGTAAAAATTTTAATATTGTGTCATATATAATTATATCTTATTTGATAAGTCCCCATATACAACGACATACAACTAGATCCGAAAAATGGGTCATCTTCTTGTGTCTAATTATATCAAATTATATATAATTTGATACAGTTTGATCCGAGATTTGTCCATATCCAGGACATCAAATTACATCTAATCCGATATAAAAACATCTGATTTTATATAATTTTGTCTAATAGTAGGTATACTTTTTATGCATACCGGCTATTAAATTGTTATTGAAATTTCTATAGCTTGAACACTTTTAAAGGCCCAAATTTTATAACATAAAATAAAAATTTTAATGCTTTTGTCTTCTAAATCGTACGCATCATTTTTTAATATAATTTTATATGCAAAAAAATCACGTGAAAATTATATGGCTGTGGAGAAATTAACTCTTAATTTATATGAGATCATATAGAAAGTTATATAAAATTGCAAGAATATATTTTTAGTATGACGATACATACAGTGTTATATAACTTAGTATCGAACCATATATAATCATATCAGTCACTACATATATTTTGATTAGTTTTATATGGCTTATGTAGTTATATATGGAGTCAGATTTGGGGATATGTGATAACATCAATTAGCGTACAAAAATTCATTGAAAAAATAATATCAGATGTAGTTGTAAATAATGATATGTGTGTTAATGCGACTCCATTCACCGTCAGATATAACCCAATCACATTATATATAACAATATATAACTATTTTTACTCGGGTTGTGTAATAAAATTCCCCCGCGTTTTTTAAACTAAAGCAGGCTGTTATATATGGAGGTCCAAAAACTAATACATAATGCACACTTTAAGAAACTTTTTGTACGCAAAACCAAAACCATTATTATAAATTATTCGAATAATTATAATTTTAAGCCTTAAAACTAAAGCTAAGACATGTAAATCATTGCATTAAAAAATAATTCCTTTAAAACAAATATTGGTTTCGCAACAGCAGCACTTCGAAAAAAAGCGGCGAATGCACCCAGTTTGCCCTAACAGTATTTTTTTATTTAAGAATATTAAAAGATGATGTTTGATAAGCAAAGTACAAAGACTGTTTAAAATGATTTAAGTCGGTAAATATTTACGAAATGAGAAAAAAAATGTACACTTGTTGTTACAATGGGGATTCTCCCCGTATTTTATTATGCGTGGAGTGCTTTACTAGAATAGTAGGTGTTCTACACACTTTTTTCTATAAGGGTGTTTACTTTTTAAACGTTTGCATTACATCCTGTATGTATTTAAATTGGTTGAGAATAAAATCAATTGCCCTGATAAGAAATATCTATAGATTTATGCATGATCTTATTATAAATATTTATTTGTCATTGTTGTTATTGTAAATAAATTGTTTGCTAAACAAGTATAACCTTAATGTCAATTAAAATACTTTAACCCGCTAAATTACAATAGCCAAATGTCAACATGTATTTTGAAACTTTTTGAGTCGATTTAGTGATATTCGTTCGTGTGCGGTGACGGATCCAGGATTCACTCATGGAGGCAGGCTAAACATTTCTTATATCTTGTGCGGTATTCCTATCTGTAAATATTTTATGAACTTGAAGAGACAGGTTTAATGCATGTTTTAGCATATGTTTGCCAAGTTGTTCGAAGAAGTACCACAAAAGAGGGTCGAGAAAATTCTTTAAATCCAAATAGCACAAATATCAAAGAATAATATGTGTCCTCTTAAATTTAATAAGGTATAAAATATGTGAATACGAAAGTTACGTATCCAAAAAATTATACCCAGTTAGAAAAATACAAACGGGAAAGCGGTGGCAAAGCACTTTAACAGGTGGTACAAGTATTGGCAAAAAGTGCTTTCCCATTCCCAAAATGATAACATCATTAGACAAAAGGACCGGCTGTTCAAAAAGCGCCGGAAAAGCACTGGAGGAACAAAATTTTTAAACGTTGGCAAAACGCTGGCAAAACCAATAAATAGGTGGTCTGGAAATATATTTTTCAAAATAAAATTAAAAAAAAGTTCATATGTATTTTTTTGACCCTGCCGTGATTTGAACCCAGGCCGTCAGATTGGCAGACGATTGCTCTACCCACTGAGCTAACGAGACATATAATATTTAATGGCTAAACACATAAATGTGTGATAATAGCTGGACAACTACTGGCTGTTCCAAAATTCTAGTACTGGCAAACAATTTTTTGTAACTAGTATGCCAGTGTTTGGAGGGCAAAAAAAAAGTTGGTCTTGAAGGGGCTTTCCCACAAACAAAAAAATTGATTTTATAAAACAAAAAAAATTTTAAATTAAAAAAAATCCCAAAAAATTTTTTTGCTTGCAACCGGATTTGAACTCGGAACCTTCCGACCACAAACATTTTTTAACGAAGCGTCAGCATTTTTATAAAATCATTGGTTTTCCAGTGAATTGATTTTTGTACGCCTGGTAGCATTGGCTAGGTAGCACTGGATAACCACTGGTTGCAAACCTTAGCATATCACTCTAAGCCAATTCTTTGCCAGTGGTTTTTTTTATAAATCACCGAAATTTTATTAAAAAAAAATACTGGTAAACGCTTTTCGCAAACGCTGGCAAAGCGTCCCAAATGAGTGTTCTGCCAGTCATTTATTTTTAACACCATGGTTACCCAGTGGTATGCCAGTGCTTGATTTTTTGTACCACTGGCGATTTCTGACTGGGTATTTTTTTTACAATAACAACGTTATGAAAGCTGAATAATACCAAAAACGGAAACGGGAACAGAATATGCCAATTAATCGTATTTTGAACTTATTAAATATACTTTATAATGATAAAGATCTCAATTTAGATTTTTAAAATATTTTTAAATATTTTAAATATTTTTTTATTTAAAATAGTTTTAAGTAAATTGTATCTAGCCTGTAAGGATTGTATTTTCCATTGGCTGAATAAATAAATAAATAAATAAATAAATAAATAAATAAATAAATAAATAAATAAATAAATAAATAAATAAATAAATAAATAAATAAATAAATAAATAAATAAATAAATAAATAAATAAATAAATAAATAAATAAATAAATAAATAAATAAATAAATAAATAAATAAATAAATAAATAAATAAATAAATAAATAAATAAATAAATAAATAAATAAATAAATAAATAAATAAATAAATAAATAAATAAATAAATAAATAAATAAATAAATAAATAAATAAATAAATAAATAAATAAATAAATAAATAAATAAATAAATAAATAAATAAATAAATAAATAAATAAATAAATAAATAAATAAATAAATAAATAAATAAATAAATAAATAAATAAATAAATAAATAAATAAATAAATAAATAAATAAATAAATAAATAAATAAATAAATAAATAAATAAATAAATAAATAAATAAATAAATAAATAAATAAATAAATAAATAAATAAATAAATAAATAAATAAATAAATAAATAAATAAATAAATAAATAAATAAATAAATAAATAAATAAATAAATAAATAAATAAATAAATAAATAAATAAATAAATAAATAAATAAATAAATAAATAAATAAATAAATAAATAAATAAATAAATAAATAAATAAATAAATAAATAAATAAATAAATAAATAAATAAATAAATAAATAAATAAATAAATAAATAAATAAATAAATAAATAAATAAATAAATAAATAAATAAATAAATAAATAAATAAATAAATAAATAAATAAATAAATAAATAAATAAATAAATAAATAAATAAATAAATAAATAAATAAATAAATAAATAAATAAATAAATAAATAAATAAATAAATAAATAAATAAATAAATAAATAAATAAATAAATAAATAAATAAATAAATAAATAAATAAATAAATAAATAAATAAATAAATAAATAAATAAATAAATAAATAAATAAATAAATAAATAAATAAATAAATAAATAAATAAATAAATAAATAAATAAATAAATAAATAAATAAATAAATAAATAAATAAATAAATAAATAAATAAATAAATAAATAAATAAATAAATAAATAAATAAATAAATAAATAAATAAATAAATAAATAAATAAATAAATAAATAAATAAATAAATAAATAAATAAATAAATAAATAAATAAATAAATAAATAAATAAATAAATAAATAAATAAATAAATAAATAAATAAATAAATAAATAAATAAATAAATAAATAAATAAATAAATAAATAAATAAATAAATAAATAAATAAATAAATAAATAAATAAATAAATAAATAAATAAATAAATAAATAAATAAATAAATAAATAAATAAATAAATAAATAAATAAATAAATAAATAAATAAATAAATAAATAAATAAATAAATAAATAAATAAATAAATAAATAAATAAATAAATAAATAAATAAATAAATAAATAAATAAATAAATAAATAAATAAATAAATAAATAAATAAATAAATAAATAAATAAATAAATAAATAAATAAATAAATAAATAAATAAATAAATAAATAAATAAATAAATAAATAAATAAATAAATAAATAAATAAATAAATAAATAAATAAATAAATAAATAAATAAATAAATAAATAAATAAATAAATAAATAAATAAATAAATAAATAAATAAATAAATAAATAAATAAATAAATAAATAAATAAATAAATAAATAAATAAATAAATAAATAAATAAATAAATAAATAAATAAATAAATAAATAAATAAATAAATAAATAAATAAATAAATAAATAAATAAATAAATAAATAAATAAATAAATAAATAAATAAATAAATAAATAAATAAATAAATAAATAAATAAATAAATAAATAAATAAATAAATAAATAAATAAATAAATAAATAAATAAATAAATAAATAAATAAATAAATAAATAAATAAATAAATAAATAAATAAATAAATAAATAAATAAATAAATAAATAAATAAATAAATAAATAAATAAATAAATAAATAAATAAATAAATAAATAAATAAATAAATAAATAAATAAATAAATAAATAAATAAATAAATAAATAAATAAATAAATAAATAAATAAATAAATAAATAAATAAATAAATAAATAAATAAATAAATAAATAAATAAATAAATAAATAAATAAATAAATAAATAAATAAATAAATAAATAAATAAATAAATAAATAAATAAATAAATAAATAAATAAATAAATAAATAAATAAATAAATAAATAAATAAATAAATAAATAAATAAATAAATAAATAAATAAATAAATAAATAAATAAATAAATAAATAAATAAATAAATAAATAAATAAATAAATAAATAAATAAATAAATAAATAAATAAATAAATAAATAAATAAATAAATAAATAAATAAATAAATAAATAAATAAATAAATAAATAAATAAATAAATAAATAAATAAATAAATAAATAAATAAATAAATAAATAAATAAATAAATAAATAAATAAATAAATAAATAAATAAATAAATAAATAAATAAATAAATAAATAAATAAATAAATAAATAAATAAATAAATAAATAAATAAATAAATAAATAAATAAATAAATAAATAAATAAATAAATAAATAAATAAATAAATAAATAAATAAATAAATAAATAAATAAATAAATAAATAAATAAATAAATAAATAAATAAATAAATAAATAAATAAATAAATAAATAAATAAATAAATAAATAAATAAATAAATAAATAAATAAATAAATAAATAAATAAATAAATAAATAAATAAATAAATAAATAAATAAATAAATAAATAAATAAATAAATAAATAAATAAATAAATAAATAAATAAATAAATAAATAAATAAATAAATAAATAAATAAATAAATAAATAAATAAATAAATAAATAAATAAATAAATAAATAAATAAATAAATAAATAAATAAATAAATAAATAAATAAATAAATAAATAAATAAATAAATAAATAAATAAATAAATAAATAAATAAATAAATAAATAAATAAATAAATAAATAAATAAATAAATAAATAAATAAATAAATAAATAAATAAATAAATAAATAAATAAATAAATAAATAAATAAATAAATAAATAAATAAATAAATAAATAAATAAATAAATAAATAAATAAATAAATAAATAAATAAATAAATAAATAAATAAATAAATAAATAAATAAATAAATAAATAAATAAATAAATAAATAAATAAATAAATAAATAAATAAATAAATAAATAAATAAATAAATAAATAAATAAATAAATAAATAAATAAATAAATAAATAAATAAATAAATAAATAAATAAATAAATAAATAAATAAATAAATAAATAAATAAATAAATAAATAAATAAATAAATAAATAAATAAATAAATAAATAAATAAATAAATAAATAAATAAATAAATAAATAAATAAATAAATAAATAAATAAATAAATAAATAAATAAATAAATAAATAAATAAATAAATAAATAAATAAATAAATAAATAAATAAATAAATAAATAAATAAATAAATAAATAAATAAATAAATAAATAAATAAATAAATAAATAAATAAATAAATAAATAAATAAATAAATAAATAAATAAATAAATAAATAAATAAATAAATAAATAAATAAATAAATAAATAAATAAATAAATAAATAAATAAATAAATAAATAAATAAATAAATAAATAAATAAATAAATAAATAAATAAATAAATAAATAAATAAATAAATAAATAAATAAATAAATAAATAAATAAATAAATAAATAAATAAATAAATAAATAAATAAATAAATAAATAAATAAATAAATAAATAAATAAATAAATAAATAAATAAATAAATAAATAAATAAATAAATAAATAAATAAATAAATAAATAAATAAATAAATAAATAAATAAATAAATAAATAAATAAATAAATAAATAAATAAATAAATAAATAAATAAATAAATAAATAAATAAATAAATAAATAAATAAATAAATAAATAAATAAATAAATAAATAAATAAATAAATAAATAAATAAATAAATAAATAAATAAATAAATAAATAAATAAATAAATAAATAAATAAATAAATAAATAAATAAATAAATAAATAAATAAATAAATAAATAAATAAATAAATAAATAAATAAATAAATAAATAAATAAATAAATAAATAAATAAATAAATAAATAAATAAATAAATAAATAAATAAATAAATAAATAAATAAATAAATAAATAAATAAATAAATAAATAAATAAATAAATAAATAAATAAATAAATAAATAAATAAATAAATAAATAAATAAATAAATAAATAAATAAATAAATAAATAAATAAATAAATAAATAAATAAATAAATAAATAAATAAATAAATAAATAAATAAATAAATAAATAAATAAATAAATAAATAAATAAATAAATAAATAAATAAATAAATAAATAAATAAATAAATAAATAAATAAATAAATAAATAAATAAATAAATAAATAAATAAATAAATAAATAAATAAATAAATAAATAAATAAATAAATAAATAAATAAATAAATAAATAAATAAATAAATAAATAAATAAATATAAATAAATAAATAAATAAATAAATAAATAAATAAATAAATAAATAAATAAATAAATAAATAAATAAATAAATAAATAAATAAATAAATAAATAAATAAATAAATAAATAAATAAATAAATAAATAAATAAATAAATAAATAAATAAATAAATAAATAAATAAATAAATAAATAAATAAATAAATAAATAAATAAATAAATAAATAAATAAATAAATAAATAAATAAATAAATAAATAAATAAATAAATAAATAAATAAATAAATAAATAAATAAATAAATAAATAAATAAATAAATAAATAAATAAATAAATAAATAAATAAATAAATAAATAAATAAATAAATAAATAAATAAATAAATAAATAAATAAATAAATAAATAAATAAATAAATAAATAAATAAATAAATAAATAAATAAATAAATAAATAAATAAATAAATAAATAAATAAATAAATAAATAAATAAATAAATAAATAAATAAATAAATAAATAAATAAATAAATAAATAAATAAATAAATAAATAAATAAATAAATAAATAAATAAATAAATAAATAAATAAATAAATAAATAAATAAATAAATAAATAAATAAATAAATAAATAAATAAATAAATAAATAAATAAATAAATAAATAAATAAATAAATAAATAAATAAATAAATAAATAAATAAATAAATAAATAAATAAATAAATAAATAAATAAATAAATAAATAAATAAATAAATAAATAAATAAATAAATAAATAAATAAATAAATAAATAAATAAATAAATAAATAAATAAATAAATAAATAAATAAATAAATAAATAAATAAATAAATAAATAAATAAATAAATAAATAAATAAATAAATAAATAAATAAATAAATAAATAAATAAATAAATAAATAAATAAATAAATAAATAAATAAATAAATAAATAAATAAATAAATAAATAAATAAATAAATAAATAAATAAATAAATAAATAAATAAATAAATAAATAAATAAATAAATAAATAAATAAATAAATAAATAAATAAATAAATAAATAAATAAATAAATAAATAAATAAATAAATAAATAAATAAATAAATAAATAAATAAATAAATAAATAAATAAATAAATAAATAAATAAATAAATAAATAAATAAATAAATAAATAAATAAATAAATAAATAAATAAATAAATAAATAAATAAATAAATAAATAAATAAATAAATAAATAAATAAATAAATAAATAAATAAATAAATAAATAAATAAATAAATAAATAAATAAATAAATAAATAAATAAATAAATAAATAAATAAATAAATAAATAAATAAATAAATAAATAAATAAATAAATAAATAAATAAATAAATAAATAAATAAATAAATAAATAAATAAATAAATAAATAAATAAATAAATAAATAAATAAATAAATAAATAAATAAATAAATAAATAAATAAATAAATAAATAAATAAATAAATAAATAAATAAATAAATAAATAAATAAATAAATAAATAAATAAATAAATAAATAAATAAATAAATAAATAAATAAATAAATAAATAAATAAATAAATAAATAAATAAATAAATAAATAAATAAATAAATAAATAAATAAATAAATAAATAAATAAATAAATAAATAAATAAATAAATAAATAAATAAATAAATAAATAAATAAATAAATAAATAAATAAATAAATAAATAAATAAATAAATAAATAAATAAATAAATAAATAAATAAATAAATAAATAAATAAATAAATAAATAAATAAATAAATAAATAAATAAATAAATAAATAAATAAATAAATAAATAAATAAATAAATAAATAAATAAATAAATAAATAAATAAATAAATAAATAAATAAATAAATAAATAAATAAATAAATAAATAAATAAATAAATAAATAAATAAATAAATAAATAAATAAATAAATAAATAAATAAATAATAAATAAATAAATAAATAAATAAATAAATAAATAAATAAATAAATAAATAAATAAATAAATAAATAAATAAATAAATAAATAAATAAATAAATAAATAAATAAATAAATAAATAAATAAATAAATAAATAAATAAATAAATAAATAAATAAATAAATAAATAAATAAATAAATAAATAAATAAATAAATAAATAAATAAATAAATAAATAAATAAATAAATAAATAAATAAATAAATAAATAAATAAATAAATAAATAAATAAATAAATAAATAAATAAATAAATAAATAAATAAATAAATAAATAAATAAATAAATAAATAAATAAATAAATAAATAAATAAATAAATAAATAAATAAATAAATAAATAAATAAATAAATAAATAAATAAATAAATAAATAAATAAATAAATAAATAAATAAATAAATAAATAAATAAATAAATAAATAAATAAATAAATAAATAAATAAATAAATAAATAAATAAATAAATAAATAAATAAATAAATAAATAAATAAATAAATAAATAAATAAATAAATAAATAAATAAATAAATAAATAAATAAATAAATAAATAAATAAATAAATAAATAAATAAATAAATAAATAAATAAATAAATAAATAAATAAATAAATAAATAAATAAATAAATAAATAAATAAATAAATAAATAAATAAATAAATAAATAAATAAATAAATAAATAAATAAATAAATAAATAAATAAATAAATAAATAAATAAATAAATAAATAAATAAATAAATAAATAAATAAATAAATAAATAAATAAATAAATAAATAAATAAATAAATAAATAAATAAATAAATAAATAAATAAATAAATAAATAAATAAATAAATAAATAAATAAATAAATAAATAAATAAATAAATAAATAAATAAATAAATAAATAAATAAATAAATAAATAAATAAATAAATAAATAAATAAATAAATAAATAAATAAATAAATAAATAAATAAATAAATAAATAAATAAATAAATAAATAAATAAATAAATAAATAAATAAATAAATAAATAAATAAATAAATAAATAAATAAATAAATAAATAAATAAATAAATAAATAAATAAATAAATAAATAAATAAATAAATAAATAAATAAATAAATAAATAAATAAATAAATAAATAAATAAATAAATAAATAAATAAATAAATAAATAAATAAATAAATAAATAAATAAATAAATAAATAAATAAATAAATAAATAAATAAATAAATAAATAAATAAATAAATAAATAAATAAATAAATAAATAAATAAATAAATAAATAAATAAATAAATAAATAAATAAATAAATAAATAAATAAATAAATAAATAAATAAATAAATAAATAAATAAATAAATAAATAAATAAATAAATAAATAAATAAATAAATAAATAAATAAATAAATAAATAAATAAATAAATAAATAAATAAATAAATAAATAAATAAATAAATAAATAAATAAATAAATAAATAAATAAATAAATAAATAAATAAATAAATAAATAAATAAATAAATAAATAAATAAATAAATAAATAAATAAATAAATAAATAAATAAATAAATAAATAAATAAATAAATAAATAAATAAATAAATAAATAAATAAATAAATAAATAAATAAATAAATAAATAAATAAATAAATAAATAAATAAATAAATAAATAAATAAATAAATAAATAAATAAATAAATAAATAAATAAATAAATAAATAAATAAATAAATAAATAAATAAATAAATAAATAAATAAATAAATAAATAAATAAATAAATAAATAAATAAATAAATAAATAAATAAATAAATAAATAAATAAATAAATAAATAAATAAATAAATAAATAAATAAATAAATAAATAAATAAATAAATAAATAAATAAATAAATAAATAAATAAATAAATAAATAAATAAATAAATAAATAAATAAATAAATAAATAAATAAATAAATAAATAAATAAATAAATAAATAAATAAATAAATAAATAAATAAATAAATAAATAAATAAATAAATAAATAAATAAATAAATAAATAAATAAATAAATAAATAAATAAATAAATAAATAAATAAATAAATAAATAAATAAATAAATAAATAAATAAATAAATAAATAAATAAATAAATAAATAAATAAATAAATAAATAAATAAATAAATAAATAAATAAATAAATAAATAAATAAATAAATAAATAAATAAATAAATAAATAAATAAATAAATAAATAAATAAATAAATAAATAAATAAATAAATAAATAAATAAATAAATAAATAAATAAATAAATAAATAAATAAATAAATAAATAAATAAATAAATAAATAAATAAATAAATAAATAAATAAATAAATAAATAAATAAATAAATAAATAAATAAATAAATAAATAAATAAATAAATAAATAAATAAATAAATAAATAAATAAATAA